>JASDQU010014880.1:55771-68105 GCA_032191745.1 Picea mariana
TGTAGAATGTTCTCTACAAGATAGAAATAGTATAAATAGGAGTAGAAAGCATGGGAAATTTTTGTCTTGAGAATTATTTTGTAATTGAGATCTACTCCATTGGAGGTGTCCCCCTCGAAGAGGCTAGTGAACTTAGCTTTCTCTAAATAAAGGTATCATTTATGGTGTTATTGTTCTCTGTATTTTTCTCTTTCCACTGGTATTTGTCATAATAATGATTTTTTTTTCTTTGGATAATACACCTGGTACCTTACACACAAAAAAATGATTTGAGTATTTTAAGTTTCTCGTGTTTGATTTGGTTAATCTATAGGTATTGTGATGTGGTCACTCCTTTAGAACTACATTTGTTTTCTTCAAAATGACATTTATTGCTATTTTATTTCTCAATTTTCAATTTTTTTTATAAATTGTTTACTATTAAACAAGCATACCCTTGAAATGGGTGAATGGAAATGTTAAAGTGAAGTGTGGGTAGTGTGACATAACAAACCCTTAACTATCATTAATAAGGCGAGGTATCAATTTTTTTGTTCTTAAATCTCCAATTCTAAATTCATATATGAGCTCATGACTGCATTCTACCCGTCGAGATATTTCCAACGACTGTACTCTTGCTTGATTATGAGTTCTGACCATAAAGTTATGGTCTCTTGAAGTTTCTCACAACTTTATCTCTCTTGCCATGCCATCATCCGTACCTGACATCAGATGTGTAAGGTGACATGTCATTACACAAAGACACTTCACTCTTTGTATGGATGACTCTTTAGTATCATATTTTATGAGGCATATTGACCTCCTTTTGACTTATCACGACTTGGAAAAACTTCTCCATCATGCCATGTCACACCTTGCTAATATTTCCTAACACACCCAAAATTCTAAAGCATGCAATATATTTCATTGTCAAAAATATTCTCCCATGCAATGGGTTTATCAAAAAGGTCATCTCACTAATTTATGACAACATGGGTTGAGTACAACCACTTCTTGGGAAATGTGAGAGTCAAAGCATGCATGGAAGAAAAATAATTTTGAGTAGGAAAAAGGGGACAATTTTTGGGACAGAAAGAGGGGAGAAAGAAGAGATATTGGTGATAAGAAAGAGAACCATCCATACCAGGTATGAAAACAACCATGAGAGGGGCTAGAAATTATGTTAAGAATTAGGTTGTGATGCCTGTAAGTGAGTTTCTTGTTGAGGAAACTGATCAAGAGCATCTAAGAAGGCTATTGTGATTGCATGGAAGAGAAGGGGATACCACTCCTTTGGTTGTGCGGGTTTAGGCGAAAGAGAGATGGTGGATTGGAATTGTTGTAGCAGTTAGAAATCTAGGTATTGGGTTGTTGAGTGGATAGTGGTCAGTCATGAGATTCAATCTTCCTTGTGGAATTATAGCCCCGTCTCGGGGGTGACCTGCTATTGAAAGAAATGGAATAATAGAGCATATGGTTGGGAGGAACATCCCTCAAACACAACCAGTTGGTGAAATTCATGCATAAGATAAGTGTTCTTATTCACTATGTTATTCTTGTCAAATGTTGACTTTAATGTTGTGATTTTACTTTTCATTTTGTGTGTTTTTTCATGTTGTGGTTGCTTATATAGTTTGTATCCATGAATTTAAAATTGTTGGTAGTTGCATGAGAATTTTTATCTTACTACATGGATTCATTTAATTTTGGTATCAAAGTTATGTTGGCAAAAATGATAGTGATATGGCTTGGAAGGGAAGATGCGTCCTTTACATTAATCAACCAGTAGTGATGTAGAAAATGCACTTGAGAGGGTTCAATAAAATATTGTATTTATGGCGTCGTTGCAAAATAGTATGGAGGTCTCGTAGTTGTTGTGACCACCTCTTCGAACAAGTAGTAAGGTTGTCAAGATAAGCCAAAATGCGATGAGAGAGGTCATGAAAAATATAAGTCATGGCATGTTGGAAGGTGTCCCCACCATTTTTTAGACCAAATGGCATTACACAATAGGAAAATGTTCCCCATTGTGTGTTGAATGCATTTTTTATACTGATCTACATGTCGTATTTGAATACGCTTACACCCTAAGAATCGATCCATAAAAGAAAGGACCCCATGCCCAGCGCACTTATTGATAACCTAGTCAATGAATAGGGTTAAGAATTTGTCTTTAGGAAAAGCTTGGTTTAGATCACGAAAATTAGTACAAACATGGATAGTGCCCTATTTTTTATTGGCAAGGATGGGTGTAACGTACTATCCTGTTGAAACGAAAATTAAATCGCCCCATACATATAAAATAAACTAAGGGGCAATAGGCCCATAAAAATTACAACAAAATGAAATGTTTATTTACTCATGCAACTAGCAACATAATAAAAAAAATCATGAATGCATGCATACCCAACAAACATAACAACATTCAATTAAAATTTACACAACAAAATAATCATAGTAAAAACAACAAAAACTTATCCATTTGTAAATTAACCAATTGGTTGCATACGAAGGGTGTTCCTCCTAGCCATAGGCTTGTTGTTCATTTTTTCTCAATAACAAGCCACCCCCGATCTGATTCTATGAGTCCACAAGGAGATCTGGACCTCTTGGTTGTCCACTCTCCACATTCTACAACCCAAAAACCCAGGTTTTACTTCCACAGTAGTTCTAATCCACCACCTCTTCTCCACAACCTGCACAACCCAAGGAATGTACCCTCTTCACTACTCACAATCCCTTGGGTTGCACCATTAATTTATCAATGTTTCCATTGCACTTGGATGGCCAAAAAACTCACAACAATGTTAACTTATTTGTTCTTAAATCCAATAGCTCTATATTCGTACACTTGGCCAAAGATATTGGAAGAGTCTTAGAGAAGTTATTAGTGTGAGCAGGAAAAACAAATCAAAGAAGTACAATTACCAATAGTATAAGGTATTGGTCCATCTAAATTGTTTTTGACAAATCTAAATATGTAAGTTCAACTAAACCACTAATGCTATTGGGAGAAATCCAATTAAATTGTTGTTTGATAAACAAAGCTATACTAGATACTTTATATCCATACATTTTGAAGCACACTAACAAGACCAAGAAAATTTAATTTATTTATTTTGATTAACGATGTGCTTATGATGTAAAGGAGCATTGATTATGGTTCCCCCTTACATTTCCAAGTGCATTGATAAGCACAAGAAAATGTATTTATCAATTTTAACTTTATAGTGCACTTAATATTTATAGAAGCACAACTAATGGTGCCTCCATACATTTCCTATAGCACCAACAAGCAGAGAAAATTTATGTAATAAAAGTATGGTGCACGTACAATATATAGGAGCATTGATAATGATGCCTCTTAACATTATATAAAGCATCAAAAAAACAAAATATTTTCTTTTTCTTTGGCTTCAATAGTGCACTGTATTTGACTAGATGCACTGAGGATGGTGCAACCTGTTAATAACATGGATGCAGTACACGTGTCAATGCAATCCAAATGGCTTAAATGCATCGCACAATTTTATTTTAAAAATTTCAGAAAATAGGCAAATTAACACCTAATTTTAAATTTTAAACCACTAAAAATGTAAATGAGGGGATGATAATCAATTTACCTAGTGTTTGAATAACGATTAAGAACACAAATGATAATTTGTGATTTTTTAAAAATAAACCCGATATTGTATAACAAAAATGTCCAAACCTTATTAAGTGTGTCTTATATAATGATGCACAGATACATTTATGGTTTAAAGATGCACGAGTTAGAGTATGTTCGAAATTGATTGAAATCAACATTCTATCACATAATAGTAATAACAACCTTTGATGCATTCATACTTGGAACGCACTAGTGCACCCTATACGGTAGTGCTCCAATAAGTTTTTGTAATTTTTTAAAATAAAACCAATATTGTATAACAAAATGGCTAAACCTTATTCAATGCATCTTATATAATGATACACTAGTGTGCTTACAGGTTAAAGACACACTAATTAGAGTATGAAATAGAATTGATTCAAACCGATATTTTATCATAGAATAGTAATAGAAATTATCACTGTGTCAATAATGGGAACTAATAAGTTTTTTTGTTTTTTTTTTAAATAAAACCCAATATTGTATAACAAATGTCTAGAAATTATTTGGTGCATCTTGTATAGTGATGCACCCGTGTGCTTATGATTCAAAGATGCACCAATTAGAGTGTGTTTAGAATTTATTTAAATCAATATTTTGTTGTAAAATAATAATAGCAATTGTCGGTGCATTGATAACAAAAACACATTAGTTTGAGTGCATCGGGATGCCTAAGACAATTTAAGTGCACCAACAAAAACAACTCCGCTAAAACCTCTGACCACCTGCCTCTGCTATAAATAGAGAAGGGAGAATTTTTTTGTGGGAGGTTCCACAAAAATCTCTACTAGGTGGTGTTTTTCTTGTAGTGCATAATGGCTTCAAGGATGCTTCATGTATGGTGATTAGTTTCTATATCCAAGGAGACTAGATTTTCCAACAAACCCTAACTCAAATAGATTTTTTTCTCTTAAGTAATTGGATGAAAAATCCATGACCCATAACCAACTATAATTGTTGAGAGTTGGAGGGATTCAACCTTGGATGGATGTGACCATTTAGTGATTTCAACGAAAAGTTAAATTCATATAAACATTACATCCAACCCAAACAAAATGATTGGACTATGAAAATTGTTCACTCTAGTTTACAAATATTTGAGTGATATGTAATTTCTTAAGAACTTGGAATACTTCCACTCATACTATTATTCTTCAATATGAGAAACTTTAACTTGATCAAATGATCAATTTCTAAGAAACATTCCAACTTGACTAAACAACCAATTTATATTGATTTAATCCTTATAAAATTGTTATTTGAAAAGTCGATCCATTAAAGATGGGTACAATTACACATTTTTTTTAAGAATAAAACCCTAAGCATATTAATATTGAGATCAAATATTCCTATTGCTTTAAGATGACCAAAATCAAATGAAATTCTTCTTATCAAAATTTTTTGTGAAAGATTTAAAGTATGTAATAAGGAGTTGTAACCAATAGATAGAGAGGGCACCTTGCAATACAAATCCACAAAGTATAATGGCAACCAACCAATAGATAGAGAGGGCACCTTGCAATACAAATCCACAAAGTATAATGGCAACCAACCAATAGATAGAGAGGAAACCTTGCAATACAAATCCACAAAGTATAATGGCAACCAACCAATAGATAGAGAGGGCACCTTGCAATACAAATCCACAAAGTATAATGGCAACCGGTCTTTTCATGTATTATCTAAAAGAAGCGGTGTTCCACATGTTATCTAAATTCTTAGTCGTCTAATTTGAGCTTTTTTAAATGTCAAAAACTCCTCCTCATCCCTTTTATTGTGATACATGGTCATGGGCTATTGAATGATAAGTTTCAGGGTCCTCCAATATATTATGTTCATTAAAAAAAACTAGGATGTTGAATAAAAATTAATCCACCTATGTACTGTATAAATTATGCATGTACTGTATAAATTATGTATGTACTGTATAAATATTAATGATCTTAGTGATAAAAGATAATCACCTTCAAGAATCTCGAAAAAAATAAAATAAATAAATAAATTATTTCAATTATAAACATAAACTCCAAAAATATTTATATATATTTTTTATTTATATAAATAATAAAAAATACTATAATATAATTTCAATTTCAACTTTGTCACTCACAATTAAGAAATCAACCTTCATACAATATTTATATAAAAAAATTCATTTATATAAATAATAAAGAATACGTATAATGTAATTTCAATTCTCACAATTAAGAAATCAACCTTCATACATGTCACATAAACTCTCGCTTATACAAATATTATTTTCTTCATAATTTGTTAAAATATTATTCGCCTTTGAAAAAAGTCATACAAATATTTGCCTTTTGTATTCATGAATATTAAAATTAAGTTTTTTCATAGGTTTATGTTAAAATGAATATAAGCTATGTTAAAATGAATATAAGCTTTATGGGATAGTATAATTGGTGAGAGTGCGCACACTCTCAAGTTCAAGCTTTGTATTCTGGGATTGTGGTTTAACACTCTTACTAAGTATTGGTGAATTTTTTGTATCTATTTTCCTAATAAAAAATGTTAAAATAAATATATTCTTTTCCATAATTTGTTAAAATAAATAATATGTAAAAAAAATATATTTAAATAAATAAATACAAATAATTTTTTTAACATTAAGTAACGTTGAGTCATCCATATTAGGCCTCTTGTGTACACGCTATGGTTTCAAAAACGTAAATATTTTTAAACATAACTATCTCAATTAAACACATTTCATAATCATTTGAAGGCATATCCAATTTCTTAATAATTTTAAGGCAGGTTTAGATAATAGAAATGATAACCCATGAAGGCATGTCTAATTTAGTTTACTAAAAAATACTTACATATTAATCTATTTATAGATATTATATTATTAATATTTAATTTATAATATTAAAAAATATTTACAAATTAATGTATTAATAGATATTATATTATTGGTTCTGTATAATCTTTTTATAGTCATTTTGTTTATGTATTATTTAAAAATTGGAGAGATACGTAATCGTTCACATATGTTATAATGTGAAAGATATATACACAATTATGATTTGGTTATGTGTTTTATTTTTAATTGATTATTGATTATGATAATGATAATTAACATTCATTAAAATAAATTGATTTATCAAATTTTAAGAAAATAAAAAATTATTATTATTAAGATGTAATTTTACTTTTTCTTTTCTTTAACAAAATTTACATTATATTTATTTTACAAAAAGTATATATATGGATGGATAAACAATTGTTATGTACAAAGCATACTACATGATATATTTTTAATACAAGATATATTTTTAATATAAGAGTTGAGTAGCATATGCCATGCAACATATTCAACCATAGAAAGAGATTGAGAGCACATAAAGGTTCGAAGAACAAATATTATCCCTAATCGCATGTTGGTATTGCATTGTCCCTTTCGTTTTTTTGTGTGTTTCACAATGCAACATGAATGAATGAATGAGAGGAGCAATGGATTAATCCGTTTAAGTGGAAATTTAAAAAAATTGATTTGGTTAAGTGTCAATTCAACAATGACCAAAAAAACGATTTAATAGTGGCCATGCAAGGTAAAGTGAGTTTCAATAGAATGTTTAGATTTTTCTTATTTTCTCTAAAGCTCATGTTTGTTCTAATTTGTGGTAGTTGTTGTAAAGAGTTAATATTGTTATTTACTATATTATATGCTAATCATGGAGAATTGTATCACTCTAAATTGTGCATTGATACTAGGGGATTATAATACTAGAATGACAACCCATGTTTGAATATTAAATAAATTTCCATGGAAACTATTAAGATTTGGTTAACTTCAATTCAATTGCATTATGTTTTAGAAGGAGATGAAAGTGTTAGAGATGAAGATATCTCGGTTCATGTTTAATAGATGAAGGTGTTTATCCTTTATCCATTCTAGGTTAGTGTTAATATTTGTTGTTACAACCCCATAATCACCTTGAAAGGTCAATGTTTTATGGGCCTTGTGCCCATCCCCAACTCTTTTCACACATCCTTTATATTTGCGACACCACGAGTGAGGATGAATCCTTCATGAAAGAAGACATAGATGGACAATTTCTATCAAGACATATACCACATGGACCAAACAAAACACTGATACTTGGCAATGATCAATATATTCTCGATAGATGATGCAAAATTATAGAGATGTCCTCCCCTTAAAACAATGCCTTTGAAATAATTAATACTTATTGCAAATAATATCCCACTAATGATACTTTATGATCATCCTTATAAGTCTCTACCGAAGGCATAGAGGGACTATAGCGATCGATAATTCATTGACTTCATATTAGTTTGTCCTTTGACCACAAATATTTGCATAATATCTATTGTTGGAACTATGGAACTAAAAACATTGATTTTTATATAATAAAAAGTACCATATAGGTCATGATTTGATTGGATAATAGATTGGAGGTTTTATTGTCCTCTTCGCTATTCCCAATGTTTTATATGTTAGCATATCCAAATTTTTTGATCATATACGGTCTTTTTGAATCATATATTTTCTTATGCATTGCTCGAAGGTGGATTAATGCTACCATTAGTTCAAATGTTTGTCCTAGCATTTTCTGCTAGCTAAATTTATCCCAATGTTTGATATGCTAGCATATCCAAAGTTTTTGGATCATATGTTTACAGAGCAGTTCTATCAGACTTAAATGTTTACCTAATAGGCTTCACAGCATTAAATGTTTACTTAGCAGGCCTATTAAAGTACATTTTCTTCCATTTTTTTTATATGCAATGTTCTCTGCAGTCAATGTGGGCAATATTGTTCTTCAACGACATTGTTGGTTCATTGGTTCATGCTTTCTTCTTGCATGTTCACTGATTTCTTATTTTCCTGTTGTTGTTGTTCTTGTTTACCTGTTGGTCTTGTTGCATTTTGCACGTTTGGGGTTCTGCAACCACGATTGGAACTGCCCTTTTGTCGTTCCCCATTAACGGGCGGGTTTGGGTGCCATGTTTATTTTCGCGTGATGTTTGTAGTTTACAGGTGGGAAATTTGACTACTGGGGATGGTTGAGTCGAAATCCTCTTGCATAACATCTTTGTATGTGAGGAGAAAATACAATATCCTGTTGCAATGCGTCACTTTTTTTATGATGGAGGTAGGTTATGTGTCGAACATTGGCCTTTGGACGGTCCTCCCAGCTTTGAATTTTACCTGACAGGTCTCACAGCTTGAACTATTTGGTTAACAGATGTGCTGCAATACATTTTCATCCGAATTTTTTTATACAGTCTTGTGTGCAGTGAACTTGGCCAATATTTTTCTTCACTAACATTCCTGGTCGACTGGTTGGTGCTTGCCTCTTTGTTCGTTGGATGCTTCTTATTGTTTTTTGATTCAACTTTGCAGGGTTAGGGTCCTGCGGCTGTAGTTGGGCCTTTTGATGCTTCTTAACTGGGTTGTTATTTGTTTCTTTCTCTTGTTTTATTAATCTTTGCGATGTTGGGGTGTTGCATCTGTAGTTGGATTTGTTGTTACATTATTTTGCAGTTGGCTCCCCAGAAAATACTATTAAGATAAAATAACATGAAAATTTTTGCAGTCGATGTAAATTGCATCTCTTACGACTTCAACCAGGATTTGTCGGGCTCCAACTGTATTTCATAGCTTACGATGTTTTTCCCATGGTTAATGTCTTACTATGGTTTCATAGTTATGGGAGTAGGTGTTAAAATCTGAACGATAAAGTTCGTCTCTCCCTTTCTTTTTCCTCTTGTAAACTTTCCCATTTTACCTTTTGTTCTTCCGCTCTATTATGTGTTTTTGGTTCTATACTTTGCCACATTTCTATAGTCGTGGGTTCCTGGGGTATCCAATTGACAAATCATCATCTCCATCTATATCTTCACATCACGAGTTTGACCGACTGCCATTTGTTTGCATATTTTTCCAATTTCTTCTAAACTTGCCCGTTTTTCCCTTTTGTTCTTACCCTCTATTATGCATTTATGGTTCTATACTTTCTCACGTTTCTATGCTCACGGGTTACTAGTGTAGAAATTTGACAAATCGTCATCTCCATCTATATCTTCACATCACGATTTCGACCGACCGTCGTTTGGTTGCATACTTAGCCAATTTTATGAATGTGGGTTCGCGGATAGGTGCTATCGAACTATGGTAACTCGTGTTCGAGGTATACATCTTGCATCCATAAATTTCATGCTCTACAATAAAATTATGGTAACTCGTGTTCGGGGTATACATCTTACACCTAGAACTTTCATGCTCTACAATTCGACCCCTCACTCCTCAAACTCGCAACCCTACCTCTACCTACGATGAGTATGTCTGTCCGACCTACCTTTCCATACTTAGTCGAGTCTTCAAAGTTTCATGGGTTCACGCATTCCCGGGTTCAAAAAAATTTAAAATCATTTTGTCTCTCCCCTCCATCCCCGCTGTTACACATGATTTTGGTCACTCTGGTGATGTCTCTACAAGTGATGTATTCAGGCTCCCACAAGGACTTTTTGCCTGAGAAAAGTGATTGTTGTATTCTTCCAAAAAACACATTTTTAAGATGAGTTCGCAGGCTGCCTATGTTACAGGGTGCGAAAATCCCTCATTCTCGCAGGCCACCCACACTTAAGGTGTGAACTGTTCGCAGTCTGCTCTATGAGTAGGGTGCGAACCTGTTTTTAAGCTTGAAGAAGAGAAGAGGTCATGGAGGTTCTAGAAGGGGATCTTCTAGAAAATGAGTTGGCATTTGTATGGTTGGCATCCTACTGACTTCTCAAATTTGGTGGAATCATCCTCATCCATGTAACCATCCCTCCTTCTCCTATATATTGATAGGTTTCTCATGGAAAAGGTTAAGCAAGATTGAATGAAGAATTGGTGAAATAATTATGTGAAGGAATCTGCTTGGATAGAAGCTTGAAGACTCTATTTGGTCTATCAAGTTGTATTGGATCTTCTTCATGCAAGTGCAGAGCAAGTGTGTGTGTTGGAACCAAGGGTCACTGAAAGGAAGCTTGTGACATCAAGGCGATCCAGTTGTATCTTCTACTTTCATTTAATATAATACAATGACATGTCCCTTTCCCATAAAATCACTCTTATTTTATTGCATAACTCCTCGATCATATGCATAGGTTGACATTGAATATACTTTCCTATCTTCACTTTTGTTGGTTTGTGTTGTCTTGGACCTGATTTCACAAGAGCACCGGAGCGAAGCAGGAACAACAGAGACCTAAGGAAGCGATATAAAGGTATGTCACTCATTCCTTCTTAGTAGTAGATTTAATGATTGCAACTTAGGGAAAGAGTCGTGTCCTGTCCTATTTTGTTCTAAATCCAGGTGGATCTAGGGAGATCTGTTAGTGTCCGCACCTACTGATTTATCCGATAACAAAATTGGTGACTCCACTAGGGAGACAACCCATTTTGATGGTTTTTTCTTGGCCATTTTCTCTATACCTACCCTTTTTCATTCCGAATCAATATCTAAGTCTTGAGGAGACCCTCACAGACTCCCTGAGTCCAGAAGTTCCCTCAAAAGTTCTGCCATTTTTCTAAGATTTGCTTGATTACAGACCTTCTCGCATTGCACCTCTCTGTAGCCTACGAGAATAACTGAGGTTCACACCCCAGTGTTCAGTTCAATGCGAACTTCTCACACCCTGCCTGTGTCTAGCCTGTGAGAATCCTTAATTCTCACATTGTACTCGACTACCAGCCTGCGAACTCACTTGTAAAAATTTTGGATTAAGTCTTTTGTGTCCTCAGGTGCCCAGATTTGTTTGTGGGTCTAGGAAGAACTTTTCTGGCCAGTGATTGAATGTTTCTTGACTTCAAATCTCGTGAATGATTAGTTTTCAGAAATCGAAAGCTCTTCTTGATCTTTTTTCTCAATTTTTACCTCTTGACCTTTTCTTAACAAGGGTATAATCTCCGGTTTAGAAATCTGAGTGCTTGTTTGGTTGGGAGCCTTTGATTGGATTAAAATTTGAGATTAATTGTCCTTTTCAATTGCTTATTACTTGGAAAATTGTTACCCATGTGCATTTGAAGAGACTGGTCTTGTCAGTTTGTTATTTTTGTCTTCATTGAAAGATCGATTTGGGTGTTTGTTGTGTATTTCTTTTTCGTCAATTGCTTACTTTTTCTTAGTCCCATCCCTGTTGCTTGGTTTCTAATAAAAATTAAAGGCATTTTCGTTTTTAAGCAACTTTTTATTCAAAAATATTGGCATTCAAGTATTGAAAGAGAACGAATAGGGAATTTGCATTCATGGTTGTTTGATATTACATTTCAGAGAAGATCATACATCATAGTTCAAATTGTTCTAGAAAACCCCTCTTTCCCTCCTGTAAATAGGATTCATCGAACAAAAATTTGTATCATTCATTCCTATTTATGCATTATTGGGTCAGAGTCTCACACAACATCGGTTTCATTTCCGTCTCCTTTTGAGTAACAACAACCTTTAATAATATTGCACAGTTTTAAAATTCAACTAGTAATTTTTCTAGGGCTCTTTTACACCAACATTAGCTAGGCTAGAGCTTTGGAATAGGTAGTGAGACACACTTGCCAAAGCACAAAACACACAATAGTATCTTGTGATAAGGAGTGTCAAATTCCATTTGCAACATTTTGTCCTGGGAAGCCCTTCTCACACAAGGGTCAAACCTGAAGTCGCGTTGAGATTGACA
>JASDQU010014881.1:1464-19015 GCA_032191745.1 Picea mariana
TTTTATGAATACATAACTCATTTACTTGGGTTTTGTGAAATCTTGAACTGAACTAAAGATGGATCGAGAGAAGGTGAAAGAAATCAAAGAATGGTCGTCACCAAAGAGTATGTTTGAGGTAAGGAGATTCCATGGATTAGAAAGATTCTATAGGAAGTTCATCAAAGACTTCAGTTGAATTTGTGCACCAACGATGGATATAATGAATAAGAAGCACAAGTATTTTAAATAGACAGCGGAGGCTAAGAGGAGCTTCAATATACTAAAGGAGAAAATAACAGAATGATCAATTCTGTTTTTTCCAAATTTTGAAAAGATATTTTAGGTGAGATGTGATGCAAGTGGAGTTGCAATTGGAGCAGTTTTGAGCCAGGATAATAAACCTGTTGCCTATTTTAGTGAGAAGTTGAATGAAACTAAGAGAAAATACTTCACATATGATAAGGAGTTTTATTCCATAATTCAATCCTTGAAGAGATGGAGACATTACCTTGTCACACAGGAATTTGTCTTGTATAGCGATAACCAGGCTTTACAATTCATAACCAGACATGAAAAATTGAATCAGACGCATGAAAAATGGGTTGAATTTATGCAGAATTTTAATTTTTTCATAAAACATATTGCTGGGAATGATAAAAGTTGTTGATGCATTGGGCAGGAGATGTTTGATTCTACAGGAATTTCAGGTGAAGACCCTGGGTTTTGAACACCTTAAGGATATGTATTGTGATGATGTAGATTTCAAGGAAGCATGTGAAAATCCTATGCTAAGAGAGAGGAGACAGTGGGAAGAGTAAATGATTCAAGAGGGATTGTTGTTCAAGGGAAATTAATTGTGCATACCAAAATGATCAATGAGGGATAAGATTTTGAAGGAAAAGCATAGTGGAGGATTGGTTGGACATTTCGGCCATGATAAAACATTTTCACAATTGAGCATTTCATACTATTGGCCAAGTATGAGAACAGAAGTGACAAAGTTTGTGAACAGATGTAGAATCTGCCAACATGAAAAAGGAAAAAGACAGAACATTGGATTGTATCGACCATTGCCAATACCAGAGAGGCCTTGGGATGAAATGAGAATGGATTTTGTGTTGGGACTACCGAGAATGGAAAGAGGGTTTGATTCCATATTTTTGGTTGTGGATAGATTTTCAAAGATGGAACACTTTATCCCATGCCAGAAGGCCCGTCATGTGCACATGTTGCAAATCTATTTTTCAAGGAAGTTGTGAGACTTCACGGACTACCAAAAAGAATTGTCTCAAACAGGGATAGTAAATGTGTTGGTAATTTTTGGAGAACATTATGGAAGAAATTGGGGATAGATTGTCCTTCATCTCAACTTATCACCCTCAGAATGATGGGAAGACTGAGGTGGTAAGCAAAAATTTGGGAAAATTATTGAGGAGTCTAGTCACTGAGCATCATAATCAGTGGGATCAGATTCTGCCACAAGAAGAATTTGCATACAATGACTCGCCAAACAGGAGCACTGGAAAAATCCCATTCCAATAGAGTTGAGACACTTGGAATAGAGTGAGATCAGGATCACTGGAGCAAAATATTTTCCTACAGAAATGCATAAGATCCATAGCCAAATCAAAGGACAGTTGCAAAGCTCTAACCAAGAGAACAAGCGCAGAGCTGATAAACATCGTAGAGAACTTCAATTTGAAGTAGAAGATCAAGTTCTGGCACATCTTAGGAAAGAAAGGTTGCTTAGGGGAACATATAACAAGTTAAAAATGGAGAATATAGGACCATGTAAGTTCTTGACGAATTTTGATGAAAATGCCTATGAGATTGAGCTGGAAGATGATGTGGGCATATCGCCCATATTCAACATTTTAGACCTGTATCCTTACAGGAAATATGACACAGAGGGATCAAAATACCAAGAGAAGATTCAGTGGGAGAAACAAATTCCTATATCAAAAAACCCATAGATGGAGAAGACCGTTGATCATAGAATTGGAAAAAAGACTAGGAGGAAGACCTATTTTTAATATCTGGTCAAGTGGAAGGGACACCCAATAGAAGACGCCAGTTGGGAAATTGAATCTGATATCCAAAAGAATGGAAAGTTGATGTAGGAGATCATGGAGAGGAGTCCATGAATTTTTGTCAAGGGGAGTATAATGCAGGAGCATCATTAGCAAGAACATGGAGCAGGACCACTCCACGCTTGGGAATATTTTCAGAATCTCAACGTTGGTAGTTACGAAGAATATTTTGAAGCATGCTTGAACTCAGCACAGGGAAATATTTTGAAGCATGCTTGAACGATCGCGAGTGAAGTGGGAGTTTCCACTCCTGCTCTAGAATGTGACTAGACTAAGATAACCGTTAGGTTATGTTTTGGAGTATAAAAGTAGTCGGGGGGAACCCTAAGGACCCTCTGAGATAAATAGAGGTTTTGTATGCCCAAATGAGGTTGCTGCAAGATAATAGGAGATTTCTAATTTTTAGTTGTTGTTTTGATTTTGGTTGTATTGATTTTACTTTTGAATGAAGATAATAGAGGAAAATTGACCCAATGCATGGTGTGGACATTGTTTTCAATTCCCTGTTATTGTGTTTTCATGAATGAATGAATTTCGTTATGAGTATATGGAAATGTGAATGTTATTATACGTTTCAATTGTTTCTCTTATGTTGAATTAGTGAAAGGTGTGCACACAAAACCTAAGGAGTGTGTTGAAGCGATCTGTTTCGGTTCTGAAGCTCAGAAGAGATAGCATGAAACTTTCCCTTTGCAAGGAGTGAAAAGTGATTGTTGTAAGGTGTGCACATTCATATGCAAGAACTCAAAACTTGTGTAATAATATGTTTCAAGGTGTGCATCGAGAAAAAGGAGAACATCATAAGGGTGAGAAGAATTTATTTCAAGAAATCCTTTGGATCTGAGTTATCAAAAATCCATGAAACACAAGGAGTTCCTGGGAAGTCGAAACCTTCATGAAGGCCAAGGTCAGGAGGGATAACACTTTTTAGAAGTGTACTCAAGGTCTGAGAGACAGACTTGTAGGATATTCAAAGGTAAAGACCTTTGAATAGATAGAAAATATTCTAATTAAGAATAACTCTGAAGCTCAAGAGGAGGAACGACAATGTTCATTGGATCATAGCGCAAAGGATCAATAGTCGTCTAATCAGAACAAGGTGTAGGAGATTTAATGTTTCACACACATAGGAGAGAGAACTCATCAAGGTTTGAAACTTGAGATTTTCGAAGACCGAAGAGCCAAAAAGCCAAAGTGAAATCTCAATCATTCGATCATCTAAAGCAGACCTTAGCCGTCAGATCATCCGAAGTGAACCTTAGGCATTGGATCGATCAAGTGAATCCGAGCTATCAGATATCATGAGTTCAGGAGAAATCAAGTTTGAAACTTGATATCCCCGAAGTGAGAAGAGCTGGAGGGCCAAAGTGAATCTGGACCATTAGATCTAGGAGGGTATGTGTCGGTGAGTCGTGAGATCTATAGGAAGGCAAAGGTGAAACATTGAAACACCTATAGCCCAAAGAACCGAGGAGCCAATATCGTTGAAACACTTGTCTGTAGATCGTGAGCTCTAGGAAAATTGTAGTGGTGTTTCAGTTTGAGAACTAAGGTTGCTAAATCCCAAAGAACCAAAGACCCGAAGTGAATATGGACCGAAAAATATAGAGGCGACATGGCGTGAATCTGTGGACTCCGAGTAAAGTCCCAAAGTTATTCATAGATTTTGGATCTAAGAGAGATGTGGCATAAATCAATGTACTTCGGGTAAAGACCCAAAATAATCCTCGATCGTTAGATCAGGAGGAAATGCGTCAGTGCATCACAACCTTCGGATAAAAGCCATTTGGAAAATGGCGAAGTTTGAGATTTGAGATCTCAGAAGTCCGAATACCCAAAGAAGATCTCGATCATTGATCAAGAGGAGGTCCGTAGGACTGTTCATATGAGTTGAAAGGTAAAACACTCGAAGTGAAGGAAGAATCGTTGATTTAGTAGGACAGGTGTCAGCAGATCTTTCGCTCCGGAAGATTTCCCTAAAAAGGAAACCAAGGTTTGAGATTTGATAATTCTGAAGGAGGGGCCGAGAGAAAAGGCGCTAACACCAACTTTGAGATTTCGTAGAATGCAAAAGGGAATGTCACGGGTATCGTGAAACCTGTGCAGGGAGTCGAGAGGACCTGTTTCTAATATAAAATGAGACCAACAAGGTCTCAGAGAGTTGTTCAACTCCAGAATCGAATATCCTGACTGGGAGGTCGCGCAACCCTCAGGAGAGAAGGGGGTCTGCATCAACATCACTTATTCTTCTCAGAACGATTCCTATTGAAGGCATCTATCTCTCAAAAATGTGTTGTGCCCTCTCCCTCGGATCAATTCTCTCGTCTATCAGTTCCAATGTTTCTCCCTCCATCAAAAACACCTCTTATTGATGAGAGCACTCTCTCACCCAGATCAATAAAATAGTATACAACTATGTGCAGTGGTATACAATGGGTTTTTTGGATGTTTTCCCTGGGGATACCTCCAAACAAGGATTGCAGACACATCATTAATTTTGGTTCACCAAGGATCATTGAGTGGATAGACGAGCTTCAGGGAGAGGAATATTCCTTGAAGAGTGATATTTTATTGGAATTTCACCAAAGAAGGGACAAACATAAGGATACTCATAGTATTACTCTTAGATGTTACCCTAATTTCTTGGTCATATCATTGGTTTTGAACAATGAAACTGATGCGTTCATGTATTGTAAGTAGTGGAAATGGAATCTAGTGTTATTTTTTGATGCCAACAATATTTTCAGCAGGAGATGGTGGGTTCACCTGAGTTAGTTGGGTGAGGAAGGTAGTATTTTATCCATTTTGGAGTTCATTCATTTGGGATATGTGGTTAGAGAATAGATCCATATTGTATTGGATCAGTTCACCAAGATTTGAGTTGAAAAAGTGGTGGATGGAATTATCCACTATGAAGGTTTCACACATGTACTCCTTGAGTCCACACTTAGGGAGAGAATTACCAAGGCAATATATGAATCACCATTGAGAGGTAATGAGAAACTTCAAGTGACAGGGAAACTTTCTATGGAAGTTCTTAGACTCCAAATATTACTTGATTACATTGACATTGATTGAGATAGCGTATTACCCGGTGCAATTTGGTAGAAGTCGAAAAAATTAGTAGACACAGGCTTGGTTCCTAGTACTTGGTTTCCACTAGATGAGGGAATACCAAGTATTTGTCTCATTTTCACTTAATCATTACTAGTATAACACGAGAACAACTAGCAAGTAGCGGGAGTGGTAGACCTCCAATTTGTTGTTGGGATCCAAGAATTTATCTATGTAATATATTGATTCAGATGATGAGGAGTGATAGAGTTGTGACAGTGATTGGTATAATTTATTTTCCGTACGTTAGGATAGGGGAGGTCAAGAAATTATCTATATGATAGGGAAGACTTGAGGTTCATCATGGATTTGTAGGCATGGATTTCACTGACACACCTTTGTAGGAAAGGATCAAGGATAATGATTTCAATCCCTTCCAAGAGTTCAGGTTGGGGTTCCAAGAGAGGAGGACTCAAATTGGGAATGATGGTATGATAGTGATGTTCATAGCAGTGCAACGTCAACCTGGTGCTACCTTTCCAAGATTAGTGTAGAAGCCTGGAATTACATTTCTTGAAAATTCAACTATTATTAGAGATGTGAGCATCGATTTTGAATATTCATATTTTACCTTTGGGAGGCTTAGGAGTGTTTGCATGGAAAAGTGGCATTTGAAGGATTTGACTGAGTTTATATAGCTCATGATAGCCTAAATTATTAGGGATAGGAAGATGGGTTCTTATATCAATACCTTGCATATGTTTGGGTAGACCCATGAGAGGCTTCATGAATGGTGTAGAGGAGTATAAAACTTGTTAGCAGAAAAGGTCATTGAATATTCATTCCATAGGATGGATACAATATTTGGATATTCCTTGGTGAGAGTGGGAAAGCATGTGCATAGATTTCACCACATATTTACCGAGGACAAAGTGGATCAGTAGTGTGTCTCTAGTCATTGACCAATACACACACTTTCAAGTGGTATCTTCTAAGTATGGGGAAGCATAGATGACATAGTTATCTAGGGAGAAGATTTCTATAGTCCATGAGAAGCCGAGATTCATATTTAGTGGCTAGGATAGAATCCATTTTCCAACATATAGGTTCAGGTACAATAGTGGATTTATAGGACGTGAGCCCGTGACTTCACATTGATGCTTATGCCAGCTACTATTCATCATACCAAGATTATCCCTTACAAGTGTATCAACATGGAGCTACAAGAGAGAGAGAGAGAGAGATCAAAAGTAGAAATGATGGTCAGACAACTATGATCAGAGTAGCACATCATTAGTGTGGTGGTTCCTTTCTAAGCATATCTTGGGACCATAAGATTTTAGTAGGAGATAGTGCAGTAGTTGACATGGAGGTGAGAGCCCTTTTTTCTCTCATGATATTGGTTCCCTATCAAAGAAGTACATTGATGGGTTGATCAAGTTATTGCAGCACTGAGTGACCTTACTTGCAGGAATTTTTCAGGAGGCCTTTGATGTCAATAAATTACTAGACCATGTCTTGAGTGGACGATGACTCACATCTTACAGGGTGGTTGG
The DNA here is from genome assembly GCA_032191745.1 of Picea mariana. NCBI lineage: Eukaryota > Viridiplantae > Streptophyta > Pinopsida > Pinales > Pinaceae > Picea > Picea mariana. The sequence goes on from JASDQU010014881.1 coordinate 8,147, forward strand.
GATCTTGGTATCATTTTTAGTTTCAGTATGGGTCAATGAATGGGTCATCAGGTCATGATCGCATTGCTTGAGGAGAAGAAATATTTTAAAAGGGAGGATTTTTCATTTCCCCATTATTGGTTTTCCACGTTTTTATCATAAGGAACTTTTGTGGCTTGTCAGTGGAGAAAAAATAGTAAAAAGGGGGTCATTTAATGTCACTTAAATAGGAGATGTTATTTTTTTAAGGTTACATTAGGGAAATAACTTAACTTTAGATTAATGAGTTACTTAACCATTATTAAAGTGACTTTTAATCTTAAAGTGAAAATTAGAGGGAAAATGAGGGTTATATTTGATTTATTCAAAAAGGGAAAATTTCTAGAAGTTACATTTGATTTGGTCAAAAAGGGGAAAATTCTAAAAGACATGGAGAAGGAGAAAAGGAGGGGTAGAGGCTCACTTTGGAATTATGATTTGATATCTTATTGGAGTTATCTTGTAGCCAACGGTTTTGTTGGGGTTTTGGGAAAAATCCTTCCATTGTAGATTTAGTTTCGGTGGTGCAATATCCACCTTGGCTAGATTGGGGGGGAATCCATCTAGGATTTCCATTAGAGTTTCATTTTGGTAGGGGGAATTCATCTAGTTTTTTTTCTTCTATTCTTTGTTTTCCATTGATGTATCACAACTTCCATAGCAACCTTTGGATCATTGTATTTAGATATTCATTCATAATAAAATACCAAAAATTATCCCTTCTATGTTTGACAAAATGTCTATTAGTAGAATGAATGAAAATTGTTTGTGAAAATTTTCCAACTAGATTGGAGAATCAAGAACACTTATTTCACATATGGACATAATATCCTAGCCCATTCTATTGGGGATATTACAAATCATTTTAAAATCAAATATATTTGATAATAATATATTTGTTATTTTTGTTATTTTATTTTGATATAATGATTTCATTAACTCATTGTCAAACGAATTACACCTATGTTGTTTGTAACAATGTAAATTATCCACATATTAATTTTTCAACAACATAACATTTTAAAACATTTAAAAATGCAATAAAATAAGAAACCCAAGTTATTATATATGAATAATAGACCCATTTTCATACAAAAAGGGACAATGTAGACATCCAAAATAATCAAGTTGCAACCAATATGTAATTATTACACTTATTGGTAACATGTGCTGATACAACTAGAAAAATGTGTCCAGTACATTAAACAAAATCACTAAATTTCGAGAGACAAATATTCCAAAACATACAACTTAAAGTAACATTCAATTATATTGATTGGAATTCATCAGTTGAACTATTAGCATCGCTCGAGCTATTTCCATGTGTCATTTCTTCATAATTTTTAGGAGATATTATACTTTAGTTACTTATCCTAATGTTTTCTTCATAAAGTTGTTTTTTTATGTTTTTCCCCTTCATATTCCATCTACAAAAATAGAAATAAAGCATAATTAATATATCAACAAACACACACACACACACAGTAGAATATATGTTATTTATAAATAAATAAAATAACATTAGCACCAAGTATTTCATAAATAATACACATTCTTTCGAAGGCATGTTTCATGCATTCTCTCAAAATCTCATCTTTTGGTTGCATTCCATACTTTCTTTCTTGCATGTTCAATACACCATGGAAAAGCACAGTTGATATAATTAATATAAATTTATCTTGTTGTTTCATTAATTATAAAAAAAGGGAAGTTAAACACCATAGCTACTTATAAATAGTTCAACTAAACTTTATTGGCTCAACATATTCACTCAACCCATACTTAATCCAATGTTTATCAATTCATGGGTTGGATCCCATTTGTATGTTATCACTTATTAGAAGACATCCATGGATAGGTATAAATTAATTATTTAAATATAAATATCACAACAAACATTAAATTTTAAGAAAGGTTGAAAACATAAATACTCACAAAGTTTGTGATCCACTCTTTATACATCATCATCATATCTTATGTGTTGAATGGATTCTTTGTTTTTTCCTTTCTCCAAAAAAATAATTGAAAATTAGTATTTCACACAATAATTGAATTTGATGTACATAAAATAATAAATAAATGATTAAATATTTGTAATTCTCATTGTAGTTGGGATGGCTCCTCTTGCGACATAATTATGTTCATTTTTTTTACCATTTTTTTATACACCTCTTTTCACATCCCTACTGGCATGTCTTTGTTTTCCCCTTGTTTTTCCTTTGAAAAATTTAAAATCTTCCTAAAAAGGAAATCTATTAACAATCAAATATAGAAATTATGTATTTTTTTACAAAATAAGATACTAGTGTGTATAATATATTAATATACACCAAGGAATCAACCATATTTATATGCACTAGGGAATCACCATATTAATACATGTCAGTGCTTGAACTGTATTTATATTTATCTGTATATTATAACTATGTCATTGTGAAATTGAAAACATTTTACAAATTTTTGTATTCAATCGATGCTTTATGAAGTAACAAAAGCATAGAATCCTAAGTATTGTTTATTATGCACCATCGACCTATGAACAAATTTAAGACACAATGGTTTCCATTTTAAAAAAATATTATTTATTTTAATCTCAATGGTGATCTTTGTAAGAAAATGTGCCCTAGTGATTATCTATGTACAATGTGTAGCATTGACTACAATTTTTTTTTTTAATATTATTTCTAATTTAAGTTAAGTGGTGCTATTGACATGAAAAGAAAAAATTGTTCTCTTTATATGTACATAGCACACCATTAGCCACAATGGCCTTTAAAAAAATAAAACAACAATGATGGGACCGTTTTGGATCCAATGTAATGAGTGGTTTCATTACAATGGATAGTGAACTCCCCTATATAAGTAAATAAAACCTATAAAAAAATTTCTTAAAAGAAAATATGCTTCTGAGATATAGAAAGAGAAAGAAAAAAAAACAACGAGGAAATTAAGGCTTCCAATCAGGGGGTCCTCACACAATGAACCTATGCCATAGAACCTATTTTTGTGGGATATTTAAGAATACCCCTAATTTCAATAGAGATTGATAAATACCTCCAAAAAAACTTTTGTTGAACCCCCCTCAGAATATTTATTTCCAATCAAAGAAGATCCTACTTTTACAAGATATCCTTTTTCATACCGCCCAATACCTATGAACCCCCCAATTCCATGCATCCCTCTCCAATACCTACAATATATTGAATTTATTTCACAATTTGAAAACACCTTTTATGGATGAATGTGATAATATACTGGTCAACAAGGTGAATCCCCCATGCTTCCTATTATCTCCATTTTGTGGATAACTAAGGATATGATGTCTCGACGCCCTCAAGTTACAGATATAGAGTGCCAAGATACTACATGAAAGACAATACCATTTGCAAATATGGAAAACCCACTCACCGCCATAGATGGTCACATGTTTACAAATGGAATCCACCACACCAGTTGGGTTCCTGAAGGTAGTGGGCCTGGCGCCATGAGTTACAATTCAATATTATGGTGAGAATCATTTCAATACCTAAGCCATTTGATTATGTTGTATCTTCGATTGCTCTAAATTTCATGATATGTGCTTGCACATTATGCCTTTTTCCCTGCTTCACCTTGGTGGTTCACATTGTTCCCTAGTAAGTGGTCTTTTTTGGGAATGGGTTTTCTACCAGAAATCCCTTAATAATCCATTGTGCCGTTCCCGACAATACTTTCCATTTTCCATCATTTCCCCCTTTTGTTTCCTTATCTCTTGGGATTTTAGGCTGTATTGACCCAAAAGGGGTCTGTCCCTCATTCTATGGGAAGAAGGGGTTAAAGGCCCATAGGTGTTGGTCTTGGGTAAAAGGTAAAGTCTATATATGAAACTTTCATATGCTTCACCCAAGTATCACCCAAGAAAGAAATAAAATGCGTATCTTTTAATAAAATGGGACCCATAATATAACAAAGAAATGTCTAAAAGGTAGATTGAAGTATAGGAGGTCTCATCACGAGCCGAACTATCACATCCATGGATATATAGTGGCATGACCTTGCCATTATTTGGTCACCAAAAGTACAAGTCAGTGACTCTTAGTTGCATGACTGAGAGAAAGGGGGTCTCATCACGAGCCAACCTTCTCATTTCCATTAGGAATTTCTGTGTGACATTTCCACCATCTGGTCATGACACCAGGGAAGTGACCTTCATCCTCTCCTTGTGCTATTATGAAGGAAAATATAAATAAAGAAATATAAAAGAAAAATGATGGGCTTGGAAAAAGTTCATTGCGGACGAAGGTACCACACAACCTCTACAAAGGCACCCATGAAAGAGACATTACGACCCTTAGTATACCATGAGCCCTATGCCCATTGAGTCTTGACCGAATCCATGTCATACACTTTACATGGATTAGAGAGGGACTTATTAGAGGCTCTCCTTGACCTAGAGAAATATCTACCAAATAGGACACCTCGTCAACCCTCCCATACTTAATCTGGACAAGTCGCATAGTGTCTTTGAGATGTTAATTGTTTGATATAGTAATATTTGATGCACATGATTATCTGGCTTGTTTATTGATTCGATCCGATTATCATGATGTTATGACTTCATATCCTTGGAGAGTGTGTCCATTTGTTTTTGCAGGACCTAGCTGGTCGACAATTTTGGGAGAACAAGCCTAGTCTGGGCTTCCATGGAGCTACAATCCAATAGGTTGGATTCCAGGGGCCCACCTGCTATATGGGAGAGAGATGAATTAGATGGCCTTGATGATGACATGGATGACCTATCATATTGATTACCTATCAAACAATTTACCCAAGAGAAAAAAAAAGTCCTACTTTTGAGTATGACATCATGGTATTGGGGGTTTGGGCTTGGTGGTGGGGTGCCACTCACTTGCACTTGTATCTTTTGAGGAGAAGAGCATTTTCACCAAGAATAGATCATCTCCTAAGTGGCACAACGTCCCCTAAAGGGGTGACGTCCTCAAAGTGGAAAAACGTCCCCTAAAGGGGTGACATCATCCTTAATTAGGGTTTAATTTGCGCAAAAGATGAAATTTTAAGTGAATTGTTTAATATTATTGTCTTAAGGAGGAAAGACCATGTTGGCTAATTTTTGTATAAATAGAGATCATAAGATCTCATTTTAAATCATAACTCTCCATGTGGAGGACTTATCTAAAATTTTCGGCCCTCTTGGGTCTTTATAATCTCTTGTTATTTGGTTTATGGATAATTTTGGGATATTTGGTTGATGGAAGTGATATTGCAGCCTTGGAAGACATTTTATTGTTTTTATGGTTATTTGTCTTAGATTTTTCCTTGAATTGGAAATCTTTTTTACATTGTGCTATCATTATTGTTCAAGTCAAGGTTATTTTCCTAGAGCATGGTGGGAAGTATAAGGGCATAAACCCTCACCATAGTCTCCACCATTTTATGCTTACATTGTATTGGTTTAACAAAGGTTTTCTAATAGAAGTATAAGGGAATATACCCTCTTAGCTCAAACCCTAGCTAGAGATACTTGCATTGGGAAGTAAGAGGGTTTATAGCTCCAAGGAGGTAGTACCTCTAGCAATTTCTTTGCTTGACTCCATTAACCCATTTTTAAATGCACTAGTCATCTACTTATTTCATTGGAGAAATAAATCGATGCATTGAGAAACGTGAAATTTTCAAGTTTTAAGGTTGTCTCTTTGGGATAGTGATCTTGATGCCTTGGGGATTATTCCTCCTTTAGTGCGTCCCCATTCTTCCATAAACTCTCATTGATGTACTAAAATGTTTTATAGATCCATTAGACTGCATAAAATCACTAACCCTAGGTGATAATATCTCACCAACTAGCCCCTAACTTTCCTCCATTTTTTAGCCACTAATTTGACTAACTAGGCTGCACTGTTATGGCTAGTTTTGGGCACTTTTGTATGGTTGATTTAGCTGCTTCTTCTTATTGAATGCTACATCCATGCTGCATATAATTTACTGCATAAAATAATTTTATAAATCTTTCTTTTATTCAGTCCTAAAGTGCTATGTTCAAGTCACAATTGATTACTAAATTCATTGATGATATTTTCAATTGATCTTGTGCTTCATATGCTGATTTGGATGCTTCATTTTTCTGATATAAACTATCATACACTGCTCCAAATTAGGGACAAGAAGCTTAAATTTCTTATCCACACTAACACATAGCATTGAAAGGTGTTTTTCTTATGTTTCCCGCAGGTACCTTGGTATCCATTTACCTCTCTCCACTCATCATTTCCAATAATTCATTTCTTCCATTACTTTATCTTCCGGGGGACTTCTCCTTACACTTCCATTCATCCTTTCATACCCCCCTACAGTCTCCGGGATATCCTCCCATGAGTGACCTTAGTCACCCCCAAGTGCAGAAACTACATCGAGGTGACATTAGGTGTAGGATTCCCAAAGTTGTAGAACTTGTTCCATGGTTGGCTCGGGATTTTCCCAACCCACAAATTTTGCTATAACATTTTGTCGTCCTTGTAACATTTTGTCGTCATTGTCAGTAAAGATTTTGAATCCTCTTCGTTCCCTAAATGACACTTTTGGGAAGTCTCTTTCCCAAAGCCTTCATCTCATCTCATCCCGAGCTTGTGTGGCGACTCCACTTCAAGAACCTACACTTTTCCTTCGACAAACATTCTTTAAAGTTTGTTTGGCGCCCCTACTCCCCCTTTTTGTCCTTTGATAATCCTTTATTTCCCCTGGAAACTCATTTGAGGTGTTCTTATAGTAAATGGGACTATAGCACCTTGGAATCAACCAAGACTCTACCATCCCTCATGGAAGGAAATCTTGTAGATGGAAAGGGAAAAAACTACTAATAGAGTGGTTGAAGATATAAGTCATGAGTAAGTCACCCGTCCCAGTAGCCTGGCTTTTTAAATCTGGTGCTAGAGGGAAGGGAAAGAGGAAGCCCCGGAATGTTTACAAAAAGGAAAGAGAAACACTTGCAAATTCACTCTCGTTTGAACTCTACTTCGGCACCGTTCGACCAAACAAACTCACTTTGGCGCAATTTGAGGAAAGGCTAAGTCGTGAAAGCAGAAGGCGTAGAAAGCTTAGTTTAGTTCTTTAAGCTCAAGGCGTGGAGGGAAACGACATGGCTCACTCATATCTCAAAACCTAGATGCAGAGAAGCAGTTGCTACAACGATAAAGCTGGTTGTGCGGGTTGGTTGTGCCTGCTAACCTAATAACCACTCCAAATGGTAAGAATGCTTTCTTCCATGCATTTACATTTGAAGTAGAGTAAGATAATTGGTTGCGTGCAGTTTAATTCATACTTTACAAGTAACATGATTTTTTTAAATTGGATTTCTTCTATGTGGAGGTTTACATTTGAAGTAGAGCAAGATAATTGGTTGCATGCAGTTTAATTCATACTTTACAAGTAGCATGATTTTTTTAATCTGGATTTCTTCTATGCCGATACTCGCCAGCTTTGAAACCATAACATATAATAGAACCACAAAAATATAATAACAATCTAATAGAACCACGGCTCTAAGGTGACATGGACGTGATAATACACTGTAGATGTACATCATAAATCAGAAATGCTTCACTTTAAGAAACGCTTAGCCATCCTGTGCATTGTCTCCCAAGGTAACATTAAAACTGCAAGATTGGTACAATTAGTAGATACACAACATTTTTATCATTAATTGTTTATGTAATTTACAAAATCTAAAATAATATTACAGTTCAATTTGTCTTATGGACTGTGTTTTCTAACCACAACCATTGTTATTGCATATATTTTCTAACCACAACCATTGTTATTGCATATAGAGACCATTCAGATGTAATGGCACCAACACAATATCTTAAGAACCGCAACCATTCACAGCATTTCACCTTCCCCTCCCGTTTGCATGCTCACCATTGGCTCGCCCAGAATATGTGTTATCCTAAAAATAGGTAACTAATACAAGTTGAGGTGCAGACCACCTATCGAGCACATTTCACAGAGGGGAGAGCATCATGCACAAGCAACGATTCATGCAGGGCGGAGTAGAAACCATGCCCAGACTGAAGAAAGAAAAGCTACATCGTTCAGAGGGCGGAGTAGAAACCATGCCAGACAACCGAGTAGAAATATAGAAGCTAGGAAGAAATAGAGAGCCATGTGTACTCGCCTGATGGACACGTCTCTGTGTACTCGCCTGATGGACACGTCTCTGTTTCATGCAAATCAGTATATGTGTCATGTAAGAAAAATCCAATACACATGGATTAAATACATCCATGTTAATGGGAAAAAAAAATTAATGTTATCAATTAATGCTAGACAATCTAGCGTTCATTTAACATTGAAACTCTTTATATTTATCCTGAGTATTACCTCCATCCGAAAATAATACGTCAACCTTACAACTTTAGATTAAAAAAGCAAACTGCAAGTTCAAAAATGTATGAATTAAAAGAAGGTTTAAGTTAAAACACTGAGAATTCATTGATTTGCGTGTAAGTTTAATGAAACAAGGAAAATAGTTTACTATAGCCCCTGCAGCCCGAAGCGCAGGGACAAATAAGACTCCAACTATACATTTATGCAGTCCCCAGCATCCTTTATCTTGAATCCACCGTCTATATGCTACGTTGAATTCCGTATTCACTGCTTATTAGAATAGCCACACTTTTAACATAGTATTTCAGAAAATTCCCGTTTTATTGATCGTCGAGATGAAAAAGTATGGGCTTGAGCCTTATATTTACGTCAATAGGCTATTTACGTCAATAGGCGTACCTGTTAGCACATCAGTAAAGTGGTTGGTGAGGCGATGTCAAAGCTTCTTCTTGGACAGTTGAAACGCATATAGAGTTGAGGAAATTTAGAAGTTAATTTTAAATGTGGTAATCATATGGTGGTACAGTAATTTATTAATATGATTAGGTAAATGTTAAAAAGTAAATAGGTTAACTGATGCATTCAAAAATACACGGAAGTTATAAAGAGTAAATCATATTCATTGATTTGGGAGGACGATTAAAAATATGTCAACATCTTCAATTGTTAGCCATTAAATTAGAATTTTAGATTAAAAGGTGATTAATTGTGTCCATCTCTAATAGATATAAGCCTTTCGACTCTTTAAATAACATAGATGACTGTGTGGAGAAGATTTTATAGGCCTGGAATATTCTTCGTGGTCATTTTTAATGGAAGGTTACCATTAAGCCGGGTTAAATTGTATGCATTTACTAAATAGACGGTTAAAAATTAGCAGGCCGTTTCTGAGCTTACTGGGAATATGGAATGAAACTGTCGTATATGGCCGCCAAGATTGCCCGATCTTATGTTTTTAGTCATTTAGATCAATTTTAGATGTTTAAATAAATGAAGCTGTGATTTACTTATATAAAATTTTAGTCATTTAAATAAATGAACCTCTTGTTTTGCTTTTTAACATTTGATTGTATTTTAACTTAACAGCTTTGGCTTCCATTGAAGAGATAGTGTGGTTTTTCTTAAATACAGTGAGATAGAAAATATAGAAATGCAGATTGACTGATCATATCATAGTTATATCTATATTATTAATTATTAATTCTAGTTCTAAATATTTCAGTTTTCAAAATAAATAATTATTTTATTAATTTTAGTTTAAAATATGTTCAAATAGAAAGTTCAATTTTTAAAGATATCATTAAATTTTCAGATAAAAAAGTTAACCTTTATAGCTCAATTTCGATGGTTTTTTATTTTATTTTTATTGAAGTTTGATAAACTTGAAGTTAACGTTGAAGTTACAAATCTCTTCTATCTAAATTACTCAGGAAGTTATAAATAACTTCCATCTAAATTGATAGAGTGATTTACAAAACACTGGATTTTGAATTTATCTAAATTATTTATGAAGTTATAAATATCTTTCATCTAAATTGATAAAGAGTGATTTACAAAACAGTAAATTTTGAATTGAATTTATAAAGTGTTTGAAACTTCTAATTCAAAATTTTTGTTTTAATAAATTTTAAAAAATTAAAATATATCAACTTGTTATGTATTTAACTTTAATTTAATGAATTTGGATTATATATATATGTATGTTTTTTTAGTATTTTAATTTAAATTTATTGATTAGTTTTGAAACTTGGAAAATAATGTTTATCTACATATATCAACCATTTTTAATTATATAATTTTGTTAATTAAATTTTATATATATAATATATATACATATAAACCATACTCATACTTCATAATTCTGAGTAATTCATTTATCAGTAATCTAGTCATTGGATGTGCATCTTTGAATCGCCATTTAAATTTACTTGAAAAGATATCAGTTTTTGCCTATAATTACCTTGCGCTTCTCCTTGTGCCAGTTTTTATTTAAAATACAGCGGTAATTAGTAGAAACGGTGTTCAGAAATATATAGTAACCCTTTAGGTCAATGATGTTGTATGGTTACAGTGTAAAATTCAACAGCTTGGTGACAGAGAAAAACAAATAATAATATCAACAACACTGAGAGGAAAACTAATAATAACAACGCCATGTTTTGCGTCGGCCGAATCAATGATTGCGAGGATGCATAGTGATACATCTAGACAATGTGTGGAGGTAGAAAGCGAGGTGTCACAAACGAACATACCAAACACAGCATTGGTTTTGTGCTCTCGGTAATTCAATACTGTTTCCACATCTTCGTTTCAATATTTTTATGCAAATGGGCATAAATATTTCTTGTATTTTGAGGTTTGGGTTTTATGTTGATCGATGGGATTCGTAAAAGGTTAGATATAGTGACAGATGTACAATGAATATGTCTTAGAATCTACTAGTGACTAGATTGACAAATGATCTCACAG
>JASDQU010014881.1:45169-65084 GCA_032191745.1 Picea mariana
AAAATCTTAATTAGAAAAGGATCTGTATACCAAAAGAACAGAGCGAACAAATCTATTTATGCATAAGTCTAATCCAATCAATATAAGAGAAAACATAGAGTAACAATGTATGAATAAAACTATGTTCACATTTTCAATGATTCAAACTTAGCAGAGATGAAACATGTGATAGTGCACGAACAAGACCCTTATTATGCGCACATAAGTTCAAAACTTGAAAAATAGAACCGAATATTTGACAAGGAGCGAACAGTACTAGAATAGGATTTTAATTCCATTTTGTAACCTTCAATCAAAGGGTTGAAATATAGAGGAGTGATTCCATTACAGAGTAACTAGCAAACACATTGCTTTCTTTTTATTAAGAATTTTTCAAGAAAAAGTCCAATTAGATAGTTATCGGTAACAAAAGACTACCTAGACTCATCAACAGGATCCAATACTAATGGCCAGTGCGGCTAGTAAGAATCTTTCCAAATACATTAAATCACAGGAGTAATGTGCAGAGCGTCGAAGATAAGCTTTTCCCAATGTAGTCATCACAGTAGAACACTACTTAAACAGGATTTCCATACTTATTACGTAAGGAGCATTTTGAGAACCCTTTGATATGGAACCCGAGTACCTTAGGAATGTTGAAAAAAAGACGATACCTGCGCCGCGAAGCGAACACCCATGCACATAGCCATCACAGGAAGATGTTAGCAAAGTATTAAAAGAAAAACTTCAATTTTATAAAATCAAAAAGATGAGTTCCACAAGGATATCGTTCTTCTTAACTTAAAAACGCCACGACCTCCAGTGGGCATGCCTGGTTTGTGATCTTGTCCTTGGCCGAAGAAAGGGATACCTGGAACTCCTGGTGGGTACCTCGCAACAAGAGCAAAGTTACACCATTAATATAATGATACCCCTCTTCAAGCAAATCTTTAAACAAAAGGGTTGACAAAGAAAGTAATATTGTGAATCCAAGAAGGCCAAACTTACTTAAACAGTACTTTGCACAACAATTATAAAGAACCTGAGAAAATGACATTATATATAGAGAGATACGAACAATCAACTTGCCTTGGATGTATTCCAGAAATAATGTACCAGCAGGCCATCACTTTATTACAAATAGAATGCATCAAACACATGGGAAGACAGAACGACAAACCCTTTCGGTGCTACACAGGGTTTCCTCTGAAACAGTTGCCATTATCATAGTTAAGTAAAATATTCAGAAGAAATCGATAAATAGAGGGCACGTGGCCATGGGGGTGTAAATTAACGACTCTCGGTGTTAAACCCCACCTCGACCTACATTTTAATGACATGAGAAATCACATAGACCATGTTCCTATTACAGTAAGTAAAAAAACTCTCTTTAACACACTCGTGAACTCTGTGGTTTCCTTGCTAAAAACTGAGGTTCAATAGTTCTATAGGGTCTTACCAGAAAGAAAGTGGTTGCTATCGACTTCACCAATGCAGAGGCGGAAACCCTCCCCTATGCAACAATGCTCAATGCAGAACCTTCCTTACGAAAAACACTAAAACGAAATGAGACTGCCAAAAAATTAGATGGACGATTCACCACCCTTAACCATTCGGATGTACAAGCCATGTGCTAGGGCTTGGATGGCACATCAGTATTGGTAAGGACAGGGGGACGAGGTGTCGAGACTAAGGAAAAATTAAATTCTAGGTCAAAATCTTAACTGCCCCTAACAGATACACTTACCTTCTTTAAAAGTGGAAGATACGTATAACCATGACTATCCAATGCACACGATCGATCGTTATACCTCAATCTCTGAAGTACTCCTCTCATTACACCAATAGAATGAGAAGGGTCATTAGTTAGTTACATAGTGCGGGATGAGTAGGAAACTGTTTGTTATGATGGAAGCCCCAGTCGTATTTTAACCAAGACATAACATCAAAGGGGAGTGCGTGGTTACCCACCATTAGTTTTATCCTTAATAACTATAGTCACCCGAGTATGCCTCAATCCTAATGTCAACTCATATAGGTAAGAGTATAGGGGTTAATGTCAGAGTTTTATTTGGTGTGTGCAAGATCCACTCTAGCCCAACTCCCTTAATTAGGACAGTGGAAAATACAACCTTTGCGTATGGGCAAATAAATTTAAATGTGAACATTTATATATATATATATATATATATATATATTATGATATAGGAGTTTAGGAAAGGACGCTTTTTTCATTTGAATCTTCTCGTTGGGTGAAAGTATTCTGTTCAAGGGATACTCCGAGCCCAAAGGAGATGTAAGCACCCGCTTTATGAAATCTTTAAAGAATAATGTCACTAAGATTTATTTTTTTATGACAAATTAGAGGTTTATTACATATGGTATTAGAGAAAAAAGGTGACAACACTGGACCTGAATAGGGCCACAATAGTTGTTTAGCATAGATATATTTCAGCTTATGTAAAACTAACAAAAAAATCTGATGGTTACAAATAGAAAGCTATTTTTTGTTTTGTTAATTATGGTAGCTCAGGAAGATGCAGGGATCAGGATGGGAGAAAACCCACAATAAGGACCTCCTGGAGATACAAGACTGAATAGTGATGAAAGCTCACCCACAGAAGTATTGGAAACAATGAGGAACCTGATCGTCGAACTACGGATCTTTAAAGCCGACAATGAAAAATTGAAGAAGGCACAGCAAGAACAGCAGGAGATAAACAAAGTCCTGTTGTGCAGTATAAAGACCAAGAAAAGCCCAAAAGACAATAATAACGATGAGGAAGTCAGCAAAAGAGCCTCTAAGAACTAAGGGCCAGAAACAGAAAAAGGAGACAGTTCGTCTAAAGGAACACCTCCAACTGAGGATGGAACAAAAACTGACAGAAAAAGAAAACAAGTAGACCACCTTGAAGAAGAATTCAAAAAAATTAAACCCGCTACCTTTGACGGGGAATCCAAGACAGGAGAGGAAGCAGAGGCTTGGCTATTGGACATCAAAATGTATTTCCAAATCTATAACTATTTCAGCAACATGAAGGTTAGGATGGCCATCTACAACCTAAATGGGAAGGCCAGTATTTGGTGGCAGGATTTGAAATTAGCCAAGGGCCTAAAAGAGAAATAGTTGGAATGGTCTGAATTCAAGAAGTACTTTAAGAAACAATACCTATCAGAAAATTATTATGAAAGAAAGACAAAGGAATTTTACGAGTTACGACTTGGACTGATGACGATGGAGGATCTTATAAATAAATTTCTGGATCTGCTAAGATTCGTGCCATACATCCATGAGGATAAAGTAAAAATTTAGCAATTCTTAAGTTGTCTACCACAGTCCTACAAGGACAGAATTGATTTTGACAACCCCAAATCCTTAAGTGAAGTATTCAGAAAAGCGCGGATGTGCTATGACCAATATAAATAGCAGGTAGAGTTTCCCAAAACCTATAAAGACAAGAAACAATATCGAATGAACCAGCGGAAGAAAGGATACCAACCAGCTCCTAATCAGAATATAGCGAAGAGTTTTCCAAGAAAATATCTTCACTCCCATCCTCCGAATGATCAAGGTAGCAGAAAACCAACAAACCTGGGAGCAAAAAGGTTTGGGGACAACTTTCGTGAGCCTTTAAAGTGTTGGGAATGTGGAGAACCTCATCTCAGGAGGAACTGCCCATGTATGGGTTCAACAAATAGAACTGTTGTTCATAACCTGCAAGAGGCCTCGACAGTGGGAGATATGGGTAGGAGCCTACATCGGATAAATGCAGTCGTCGACAGATGATAAGCTGACCACCAGTCCTCGGTGGTGGAAGTTGAAGGTAAAATCCAGGACACTCAAACTTCCATTTTAATTGACCCCGGAGCAACATTAAGCTATATTACTCCGAAAGTAGTAGAGTTGAACAAACTTAAAAGACCAAAGCATGCAAAATCGTGGCTTGTGCAACTAGCGATAGGTACAAAAAGGAAAGTGATCAACTACATTTCAGATTTTGAGTTCATCCTAGATGGTCAAACTATAAGGAACGATATGAACATCCTACCACTAGGATCTTACGATATGATTATTGGGATGGACTGGTTGGAAAGGCACAAAGCAATATTAAATTGTTATACAAAGATACTTAGCTATAGAGATGATTCCGACACCACTAGGATAGCCCAAGGCATACCAAAACCGGTATCAGTTAAACAAATTTCAGCGATGCAACTAAAGAAATGTGTGAGAAAAGGATCTCAAGTTTATGCCATCCAAGTGACGAGTCTAGCAGAAGAGAAGGATAAGCCAAAGTTGGAAGACTTTGCTGTCCTACGTGATTTCAGAGACCCGTTTGTTCAGGAGATACCAGAATTACCCCTTAGAAGGGAAATAGACTTTTCCATAGATCTATTACCCATTTCTGCCCCTATCTCAAAGGCACCTTACCAGATGAGTCTACCAGAACTGACAGAATTAAAAATACAGTTAGAGGAATTGTTGGACAAGGAGTATATCATACCAAGTGTCTCACCTTGGGGAGCACCAGTCCTCTTTGTGAAAAAGAAGGATGGTACTCTAAGATTATGTATCGACTATAGACAACTGAACATGATGACTATAAAAAATAAGTACCCCTTACCAAGGATAAATGATCTATTCGATCAAGTAGGAGGGGCCAAGATCTTTTCAAAATTGGACTTATGATCTGGGTAACATCAAGTTTGGATAAAATACAAGGACATAAACAAAACATCATTTCGAACAAGATATGGACACTACGAGTTTGTAGTCGTACCTTTCAGACTCACTAATGCCCTAGCCACATTTATGTGTCTAATGAACTTTATTTTGAGTGAGTACTTGGACAAATTCATGGTAGTATTCAGCGACGACATCCTGGTCTATTCAAAGAAAAAGAAGGAACATGAGGAACACTTAAGAATAACTCTGCAAATGTTAAGGATGCACAAACTGTACGCCAACTTAGACAAATGTGACTTCTATCAGAAGGAAATACAATACCTTGGGCATGTAATTTCAGCAGAGGGCATTGCCATAGACCCAGAAAAGATGAAATCCATTAGGGAATGGCCAATACCTAAATATGTAGCGGATATATGGTCGTTCATGGGAATCGTCGGATACTACCACAGATTTACAGAAGGATTTTCTAAGACAGCCTACCCTATCACATCATTACAGAAGAAAGGAACCAAGTTTAAATGGTCAAGGAAATGTCAAGACAACTTCAACAAACTAAAGGAATTATTGACAATGGCACCCATATTAAAAGTAGCAGACCCAGATAAAGACTTCATGGTATGTGTTGATGCAAGTAAAGAAGGGCTAGGTGGTGTCCTAAGTCAGGAAGGACATGTTATTTGTTATGAGTCCCGGAAATTAAAAGAGCATGAGCTAAATTACATCACTCACGACTTAGAATTGGCAGTAGTAATATGTGCCTTAAAGATGTGGTGACATTACATAATGGGCAGAAGATTCCTATTATTGACAGACAACATCGGGGTGAAATACCTGTTTAACTAACCAGGTCTTAACGCAAGGCAAGCAAGGTGGTTAGAATTCTTAAGTGAATTCGACTTTGAAGTTAGACATATCAAGGGCAAGGAAAACAAAGTAGAAGACACATTAAGTAGAAGAATCCATGGGTTATTTGAGATGAACATTAGCAGAGCAGAAAGTGATCTGGAAGAAAGAATAAGGACGGAAGGTATTGATGACGAAAACTATACCAAAATGATGGAAGAATTTTCAAATATTACCGGGAACTCAGATAATTCAAATCTAAGTGTCGATGAGAAGGGACTGCTACGATTTAAAAATAGGCTTTACATACGAGATTCAGCAGGGTTAAAGGTGTCAATATTGGACGAAGTGCATAATAAGCCGTATTCCAGCCACCCAGGGTACCAGAAAACAATAACAACACTTAGAAAACTATTCTATTGGCCTAATATGAAAGGAAAAATAGCGGAATACTTGGCTAGGTGCCAATATTGTCAGTAGGTTAAAGCCAAGCACCAGCATCCAGCCGGCCTCTTACAGCCATTACCAGTACCAAAATGGAAATGGGAGACTATATCACTCAAATTTATAGCAGGTTTGCCAAAAACTTAGAAACAGAATGACTCTTTCATGCTTGTAATTGATAAACTCAGTAAGTCTGCACACTTTATCCCAGTAAAGTCTACTTTTAAAGCTATAAACATTGCTGAAATATTCATGAAAGAAATCTTTAGACTGCATGGTATTCCTAAAACAATGATTTCAGATAGAGACGTAAAATTCACCTCCACCTTTTGGAAGCAGTTGTTTGTAGGGCTCCATATCAACTTAAATTTCAATACAAGTTATCATCCACAAATGGATGGACAGATCGAAAGGACAAACCAAATCATAGAGGATATGCTCCGCATGTACGTAAGAACAAAACAAAACAAGTGGGAGGATTATATACACTTGGTAGAATTTGCATATAACAATGGGTACCAAACTTCAGCAAAATTGAGCCCTTTCGAGGTATTGTACAGTAGGAAGTGTACAAATCCAATTAGCTGGGATAACCCGGTTGACAGACTCGCGGTTGGACCCGAAATTCTCCATGAAATGGAGAACATGGTTAGAAAGGTACAACAGAACTTGAAAGAAGCACAGGACAGAAAAAAGAGTTATGCAGACAAGAAAATAAGGCACTTGGAATTTCAAATAGGAGACCATGTTTATTTAAAATTCAAATCCCGAAAAAGCTCATTAAAGCTAGGGAATTGTGCCAAGTTGGCACCCAAGTTTTGTGGGCCCTTTGAGATACTAGCTCGAATTGGACCCATAGCATACCAACTTGCACTTCCAGCTAATCTAAGAATTCATAATGTATTTCATGTTTCATTGTTGAAAAAGTATATTCATGACCCGACTCATATGATTGATTGGAACTTGGTGCAGGTGGAACCCGAAGGCGAGTCCTAGGTGGAACCCCTGTGCATTCTGGACTGGAGAGAAATAGCACTTCGGAACAGAGCCGTCGCTCAGGTAAAGGTGCAATGGAAGCACTTTAGTCCTGAGGAGGCCACTTGGGAGTTGGAAGGAGATTTGCAGAAATCTCATCCAATCCAATTCCAGGAAAGAAACGAACATTGAGGACAATGTTTTATTTAAGGGGGAAAGGATGTGACATCCCCAAAAAAATAAAATAATAAAGGAAATAAAAATATTTTGAAAATTTAAAATTACAGGAATTTTTTTCCGTTTTTAGTAAATTTGAAATTGGAAAATTTTTGCTATTTATGGCAATTCCGAATTTCGAATTTTATAGTTGTAATAAATTATTTTGATTGTTGGCCAGAGAGATGATTTGTCCCAACTAGATATTGGACAATGAAATTTGTTAAAAATAGAATATATTATATTGATTGCAGGAAGACAAATGGAACAACCATGTTACAAGTAGTTGACCATGACTCCATGAGTGAGGAACCTGTTGGAACTATCCATAGGATGATTTCTACAAGTGACAAATTAGTGATTTGGACACTGGCAGCCCCTGAAAATTAGGGATTTAAGAAGCTACGAAAATTCCCAAGGAAGGGAAAAAACCTAGGCAAGTTACAAATAAGCATATGTGAGGAGGCAGGACACTGCTAAGTATGCTGGAGGAAAGAGTCTAGTTTTATTTTTATTTTTCCACTTGCTTTTATGAACAATGGAAAGGTGTGAGGCAAGGAAAGAGGACTGAATTGAAGGACTGTGTTGCAGAGGGATTTCCAATTTCGCCCTTATGGACTCATGGTCAGGATAGGGGGTGAATCGAGCAGGAAATTGTCGTTGTTCAGTTCTACCATTGGGAGGAACATGGTTGTTCCCTTTGTTTTCTCCACAAGATAGTCTAGATATGTTACTCTAAACCCCATCTGTACGAATGATGTATTTGTTAGATGTACTGTTCATATTATAGTTATATGGAAAAGAGTTCTGATATTATTTGTGTAAATGTTCGTATAACTGCTGTAAGTTTTTCCTGTACCTAAATAATTCAATATTGTACCTTTCTTGAATGAATCGGTTGTTGTTTCTAATGGGATCCTTAATGATGGTATTCATGCTATAACCTAGACAATGGCTATTCGAGAAGGCAGCAATAGATGGTAGCATCTAATTATGGAATTATTTTCTGCAAATGTCATTTCGATTTCATAAAAATATATATCGAATACTTAGCCATGGACAAAAGAAGTGTTATATGCATACCTATGATTCCACAAATCTTTTACAAAATTGAGTATTAATATCAAGGAATGAACAGAGTGCATTATTATATAGTTTCCAAGCCTGAAATAGAGCCGAATTATATACGAACAGATCATAGATTTTCAAGTAGTCTTTTTAAAAAAAAACCTACCAGAGTCGATTATATACGAATAGAGCGTAGATATTTAAGTAAGTTTTAAACCCTACCAGAGTCAAATAAACGTGAACAGAGCAAGTGTATATGTACATATAAGCTTCAAACCTTATCAGAGTCGAATAAACAGGAACATAACATATATATATATATATAGATAGATAGATAGATAGATAGATAGATAGATAGATAGATAGGCTTAGAACCTGAACAGAGTTGAATATATATATATATATGAGTAAAGCGAATATAGATATATATATATATATATATAGGTTTCCAAACCTTAAAACAGATTCAGATATGTGCGAATAGGGCGAATACATTTTATAGATTCTCAAAAAAATCTTAATCAGAAAAGGATCTGTATACCAAAAGAACAAAGCGAACAAATATATTTATGCATAAGTGTAATCCAATCAATATAAGAGAAAACACAGAGAAACAATGTACGAATAAAACTATGTTTGCATTTTCAATGATTCAAACTGAGCAGAGATGAACATGTGATAGTGGACGAACAGGATCCTTACTATGTGCACATAAGTTCAAAACTTGAAAAATGGAACCGAATATTTGACAAGTAGTGAACAGTACTAGAATAGAGTTTTAATTCCATTTTGTAACCTTCAATCAAAGGGTTGAAATATAGGGGAGCAATTCCATTACAGAGTAACTAGCAAACACATTGCTTTATTTTTATTAAGAAGTTTTCAAGAAAAAGTCCAATTAGGCATTTATCGGTAACAAAAGACTACCCAGACTCATCAACAGGATCCAATACTAATGGCCAGTGTGACTAGTAAGAATCTTTCCGAATACATTAAATCACAGGAGTAATGTACAGAGCGTCAAATATAAGCTTTTCCCAACGTAGTCATCACAGTAGAACACTACTTAAAGAGGATTTCCATACTTATTACGTAAGGAGCATTTTGAGAACCCTTTGATATGGAACCCAAGTACCTTAGGAATACTGAACGAAATCCGATACCTACACCGTGAAGGGAACACCCCTGCACTCGGCCATCACAGGAAGATGTTAGCAAAGTATTAAAAGAAAAAATTCAAGTTTATAAAATCAAAAAGATGAGTTCCACAGGGATATCGGTCTTCTTAACTTAAAAATGACACGACCTCAAGTGGTCATGCCTAGTTTGTGATCATGTCCCTGGCCGGAGAAAGGGATACCTGGAACTCCTGATGGGTACCTCGCAACAAGAGAAAATTTCCACCATTAATACAATGATACCCCTCTTCAAACAAATATTTAAAAAAAAGGGTTGATATAGAAAGTAATACTGCGAATCCAAGAAGACCAAACTTACTTAAACAATACTTTGCACAATAGTTATAAAGAATCTAAGAAAACAACATTATATATAGAGAGATACGAACAATCAACTTACGAGGATGTATTCCAGAAACAATGTACCAGCAGGCCATCACTTTATTACAAATAGAATGCATCAAACACAGAGGAAGACAAAGCGATAAACCCTTTTGGTGCTACACAGGGTTGCCTCCAAAACAATTGCCATCAAAGTTATGTAAAAGATTCAGAAGAAATCCATGAACAGAGGGTGCATGGCCACGATGGTGTAAAGTAAGGACTCTCAGTGTTAACCCCTACCCCAACCTACATTTTAATGACATGAGAAATTACATAAACCGTGTTCCTATTACAACAAGTAAAAAAAAATCTCTTTAACACACTCGTGAACTCTATGGTTTCCTTGTTAAAAAATGAGGTTTGATATTTCTATAGGGTCTTACGAGAAAGACGGTGGTTGCTATCGACTTCACCAACGCAAAGGTGACAATCCTCTCCTATGCAACAATGCTGAGTGCAGAACCTCCCTTACGAAAAACACCAGAACGAAATGAGACTGTCAAAAACCTAGATGGACGATTCACCACCCTTAACCATTTGGATGTACAAGCCATGTGATAGGGCTTGGATGGCACATCATGATTGGTAAGGATAGGGGATGAGGCGTCGGGACTGAGGTGAAATTAAATTCCAGGTCAGAATCTTAACTTCCCCTGACAAATACACCTACCTTCTTTAAAAGTGGAATATATGTATAACCATGACTTTCCAGTGCACACGATCGATTGTTATACCTCAATCTCTGAAGTACTCCTCTCGTTACACCAACAGAACGAGAGGGGTCATTAGTTATTTATGTAGTGCGGGATGAGTAGGACAATGTTTGTTATCACGAAAGCCCCAATCATATTTTAACCAAGACGTAACATCAGAGGGGAGTGCATGGTTACCCACCATTAGTTTTATCCTTAATAACTATATTCACCCAAGTACTCCACTGTCCTAATGTCAACTCAACCAGGCAAGAGTATAGGGGTTAATGTCAGAGTTTTATTTGGTGTGTGCAAGGTCCACTCCAGCCTGACTCCCTTAGTTAGGAGAGTGGAAAATACAACCTTTGCGTATGGGAAAATAAATTTAAATGTCAACATTTATATATATATTATGATATAGGAGTTTAGGAAAGGACCCTTTTGTCATTTGAAGCTTCTCGTTGGGTGAAAGTATTATGTTCAAGGGATACTCCAAGCCCAAAGGAGATGTAAGCACCTACTTTATGAAATATTTAAAGAATAATGTCACTAAGACTTTTTTTTTTATGACAAATTAGAGGTTTATTACACACTGTCACACTATCACTGTAATATATACTACTTTAAACCTGTACCAATCAACTTGCACCGAACAACCTGTACCAATAACCTGAACCATGCATCAACTTATAACTCAACCTGTACCATAAACAAGTGCATCAACCATGCACCAACCTGTTCCAAACAGCCTATAATCAACCTGTATCATAAATAATTGCATTAACCATGCACCAACCTGTACCATCAATGATTGCATCAACCATGCACCAAATATGTACCAATAACATGTCACAATAACCTGTCCAAACAAATTGTAATCAACCTATCTGATCTGATCACATATACCGCAAATGTAGAAATTGAATATGTCACTGAGAAACCTGCCATTGTATACTCATCAACCAATCTAATATGATCACATATACTTCAAACACTATACTACAATTTTGTACCTCAAACCACGTGTTATAACCTCATTGTTATACAACCTCTATATGTAACAATAACTCTAGCAACATACCTCAACCAAAATCCCTCAAACATGAACCAATACTAAACTTCAGTAGATCTTGCTCAGATCAACTCTACAATAAGCCATAAACTCCCAAGATGGAATCGAAGATATTTACAAGGAAAACCCTCAGTTTTATACATAAATTTAACACTACACATATGAGAACCATACCATTTTTTCTTCTAGCGTTCTGTTGCCGCGAATCCACTGCCACAATTTTTCTGCCACATTTTTTCTATTGCAGTTCTTTTACCGCACTTTTCCTGCTTCGATTTTTCTGCTGCGCTTTTGCTTCTGTACTTTTCGTGTCGCACTTTTGTCGCCGTACTTTTCCTCCCACACTTTTTCTATCGCACTTTTCTCTATCAATAATACCTGCCCAAATAAGCTTTCACAAAAATACATATTCAATGATATTCAAGTGTGATTAAATGAGAGAGCCTTGCCTCGTATTTATACTTTCATGTACCATCCTCAAGGGATTACATTTTCACCATCTTAACCCACCTTCTGTATTTTAGGGTTAACCCACTTATAACCACTTGTCCACATAACTTAACCATTTTCCATAATTAGTAATTTCTCCATTAAATTTATTATTTGAATAATTTATTTTTCATTCTCTTTGACTTATAGTATGCTCATCACTTTACTTTATTATTTAAATAATTTATTCTTTACAAACACTTTGATTACTTTGACCTTTTGGAGCTTCTAGATGATTCATTAGGGTTCTCCAACTTCACATGGCCATAATTATCTAACCATGATCAGTTATGTGACGTTCTACATACCATCAGAAAGGGCATGACATGTACTATCCATCTAGAATAGTCTACCTACAAATATATCAAAACTCATACCATTACCCATCAAACAAACTTGAGTCCATTACCCAAACCTTTTGCTACCAAAATTCGTTACGAGATTTTCTTCAAGAGTTTACATCAATCACAACCAACCCAATTAATCAACATTTGGCTCAGTCCAAACATGTATTACAAAGAATTCAAATTTTCAAGGTAAACTATCTAGTTTTTATTGTGGAAGAGGTTTTTTCTTGTTTTGTTTAGCAACAAGAAGGAGATAAATCTTTTTTTCAAATCAATTCATGGGATCTAAGGGAATGTTTCTTTCCCACTACATCCTTGATTTGGATCGAGACATGAAAATCTCGGTTTCTCCTGTATGGTTCAGGTTACCACACCTCCCCATGATCTTCTAGGATGAATCCTCTCATAAAGATATTGGAGATAAGTTGTTATATTGACCAAATTGAGGCCAAAGGGAATATTTATTTTGTGTCTTAGAATTTGGGTGGAAATGGATTTAGAGAAGGACCTTCTAGATGTGAAAAATGTCAAAGTGGAGGGTTGGATCATCTTCAAGACCTTGATTATGAGAATATCCATTTGAAAGCTAAGTATGGCCACTTTGCAAAGAACTTCCCATGAATTTACGAAATTCATTTCCCTTTGAAGTAATTTATAACATCTCATAATAATAATAAAAAATGAATAGGATATTTTCAAATAGATACCTAGAATGAATACAAAACATCATTTCAAAGAGCCACAGATCACAAAAATACCCTAGTTTGGTCCATTCATCCCCTCCAACGATAAATTTGAAGTTTTTGAAAATTTAAAGGATGTAAAAGAGAAAAGGGTAGAGAGATCCACCAAAAAGTTATCTAAATCCTAAACATGAATCATCTCCTAAAATCCAAGTGAAATAAAAGAACACAATATCAAGAAACACAAAAGGGATCTCATAAATAGTAAGAATGGCAACTCCTCTCCTCTGCTAAAAGTAGTGAAAATCGAATCAATAGTAAAAAAAATGATAAGTGAAACAAAATGTTTTCTTAGGTTATCATATAACTTTGGATTCTACCCTTGTTTATTCGGGAAACATATCTTCAAAAGTGATAATTGAGAGGAAGAAGTTTGCTATTTCATGTCTAAAATTCTAGGAATGCAATGTATTCCTATTCTTATTGTTTAACTATACTACATGTAGAACTACTGTTTGAAATTTGTAATCACAATGTAAAGTAATTGTTTAGCTATGCTACATGTTGAACTACTGTTTGAAATTTTTAATCACATTGTAAAGTAAGTACGGAGAATTATATTACAAATAATTGTAATAATATTTTAAATTAATCAATTTATTTTATGGCTTTATAAGTTTTTATATATTATTAAAAGAAAACAAATCATAAAACATAAATTAGTACACACTTATGAAACTTCATCAATATTTTTATTTTTGTTTTATGCAACATATTAATAAAACAATTTAGTAATTATTTCTATTTTTGTTTTATGCATCATATTAATAAAACAATTTAGTAATTTTTTATTACTAGCATTTTCTATTTGATGTTATCTATATTTATTAGAAATATGTAATAAAAAAATTATTTTTATATAAAGATGTTTTATTACATTTATTTACATTTTTAGAAAGACAATGTATATATTTTTATTAAAAAAATTATTTAAAAAATTTATTTTTGCATAAAAGATGTTTTATTGTATATATTTGCACTTTTAGAAAGACAATATTTATAAAAAAACAATTGTTTTTTAAAATATCAATTTGAGTTTCACAAGTTATTTTTCCATTTCTTTTATAATTTGTTTTCAAATTTTCTTATTCCTTAATATTACGATGGTTTACAATATCAATTTGCCAATCACGATTTATTTCTTCATTTCCTTTATATTTTGTTTTCAATATTTTTTATTTCTTTTATAATTTGTTTTCAAATTTTCTTATTCCTTAATATTACGATGGTTTACAATATCAATTTGCCTTTCACAACTTATTTCTCCATTTCCTTTATAATTTGTTTTCAATATTTTTTATTTCTTAATATTATGATGGTTTACAATAAATTTGTTGAATGAAATGAAGAGAAAGGTATTTTTAAATATTTTAATTTGTTTAGCATTTTCTTGAAATTTGATGATATAATTATTGGAATTATTGGTAAAATTATCATTTTTTTGTTTTTTAAATTGAATTTTTAAATAGATAAATGGATTTACCATTCATAATACATAGATTATGTGAATTTAACTATGAAAATATGCAATTCCAACAATTTCTATATAAACAAAGTTACTTAGGTTTAAAAAAAAAAATTGTGTCGAATATCCCAACACTGTTCGGATTTAATGACGTCATTGCATTAATTCACTAGTCTTTGGTTGTTGTCATGACGTTTCTTGGCTATTGTTCTCATTATTAATGTTGGGATTTGGTGACAACGAATTTCTTCAATGATGGATCTAGATCTTATTATTCTGCATTGGTTACAATCAGAGAGACCAAGTTAGAATATGGATAGAGATTGCATTTAATATTTAGTTTCTTGTGTAAATGTATAAATACATGTAAGCCCGTAGAGACAAAAAAGACTCTGAGAGACTGAGTGTGTGAGAGACTTGCAAATCTGATGTAATCTCCATAATCTGAATAATAAGACAACTGATGCCTATGCTTGGTGAATGTATCCCAATGTTTGGGTGAACCACATGAAATCCCCGTGTTTATATGTGTGTGATTGTTATTTATCATATTGTGAATTGTGTTTTCTGCATTAACAATTCTAACAAGTAGTATTAGAGTTGGTTAGAGCTGATTGAAGGAGCGTCAACTTCTTGGAAGAACCAAAAGTGAAATCTGTGTCAGGGTGCGTAACTTTATACATCCACATAGGTCCCTCGTCTCGTAGGGTGTGGAGAGTTATTACTCAGCCTTACGCGCGTGAAAAATTGTTAAAATTTCCACACTCCACTATGTATTACAGTGCGTAAATTATTTAAGATTTCCACACTCCAAATATATCGGGAGGTGCGGACTCCCCACACTCCAGTGTTACGTGAGGTGTGGCGGCTCCCTTAAATCCAATATTCACAAGTTTATTTTTATATATTATATTGAATGCATAAAAGGTGGAGGAGTTAAAGTGTCAAGTCAAGTGGGTGAAAGTAAATAGCTTTTTATGGAGAAAAGGATCAAGTTAAGGTCTTTTAAATGAGTAAAGGTTTATTATATTTGGATTAAATATAATATTTAAAATGTGGAGGTTTTAAAAGTGTGTTTTTTTATTTTAGTTAAAAGGAGAGGTTGGTAAAAGGATTTTTTATTAAACTTTGTGGTGTCTATACTAGTTTTTCTTCCACATTATCTTTTTAAAAGACCTTGGTTATTATAAGCAGTGATTTGGACATTAGGATATTTTTTGTGCTAATGGCTAAGATGCACAGTTCGAAGTTTGAAGTTGAAAAGTTCAGCGGTAAAAACAACTTTGAGCTCTGGAAGCTCAAGATGTAGGATTTACTGGTGCAACAAGGGTTGCAAAAAGAATTGGCAGGAAAGTCAAAGAAACCAATGGCCATGACATAATCGAAATGGGAGAATCTGGATGTGAAAGCTCTTAGCACCATTCATTTATGTCTGGCAGATGAGGTTTTGTTTGATATCGTAGGAGAGTATACAACATCAGTATTATGGATCAAGTTGGAAATTCTATATATGATGAAGTCCTCGATGAGCAGAATCTACTTGAAGAGACAGTTGTACAGTTTGTAGATGAAAGAAGGTACACAAATTGTTGCCCATTTAAATACCTTTAATACCCTTATAGTTCAATTAACTAGTATGGAAGTTAAATTCAAAGATGAAGATAAGGCTATTACACTATTGTGTTTTTTGCCTGAGTCTTGGGATAATCTAGGCACCTCTATTAGCTTTAGCTTAATAGATGTTTTACATTATGACTCTGTTGTGGGAGCTTTGTTGGCTGAGGAGATGAGGAGAAAATCTAGTAAAAAAACCTCAACTTCAGAGGCGATGTTGATCAGAGGTCGAACTACAAAGAAGAAAGAGAGAAGTTCTTTTCGATCTAAGTCAAGACACATAAAGGGTAAAGAAAAATGTTGGCACTATGGAAAAACAAGACATCTCAAGAAAGATTGTTGGAAGAGAAAGGAATCTGAGGAAAACTCTACGAAGGAAGCAAATTTGGCTGTAACAAATTTAGGTATAATTGATCACGTTTTATCCATTTATAGTGATTTACAATATCAAGAAAAATAGCAGTTAGATTCAGGTGCCTTCGACCAAATGTGTTCGCGTAGAAATTAGTTCATTTCTTACCAATTTGTTGATGAGGGTATAGTATTTATGGGAAATGGTATTCCATATAAAACTGTTGGGGTTTCCATTATTAGAATGAGGATGTTCGATGGTATTGTTAGGGAATTAATGGATGTTAAATATGTACCTGATCTTAAATCAAATTTTATTTCATTAGGAGTGTTGGATTCTTTAGGATATAAGTATACAGGTCAAGGTGGAGCTCTCACAGTGTCGAAAGGTAGTTTGGTAGTGATGAAGGTAACAAAGGTTGATAACATTTATAAGCTGGAAGGAAGTAATGAAGTGGCATATCAAGTGACAGATGTATATTCTTGTTTATGGAAGAAGAATCAAGGTCATAAGAGCAAGAAATAATTGTAGGTACTGGTAAGAGGTAAAACAGTTCCAGACATAAAATCTTGGTTTATGAATTCCTTCTTGTTTTACATTTTTGTAAGTTATGATGATGATATAAAGGGATGTTGTATGTGGGATCCTACTTCTTACAAGGTCATCATTGATAGATATATAGTATGTATGGAACAACTAAAAGGGTTGATTCGAGATCGCAACGATAAATTTGTTTACATGCTAGATAATTCATTATATGGCCTAATGGTACCCAAGCAAATATACAAGATGTTTCAATCCTTCACAGTGAGTCACAATTTTTCAAAGGGTAGGAATGAATATACACTTTATAGCACATTCACAGTCTTCATGTTCTTTGTTGTTGATATGCTCGATCCAAGCCGAAGCATGGATAGAATCAGTAGGAAAATGACTCAGGTGGACAGGACAATTCACATGAGGGATCAAGGAGCAGCAAAACAAATTAAGGGCATGGAATTAGAGATGATAATGGTAAGTTGTGGTTTGAGTTCAGTATGAACATTGTAAAACCAATTCTTATCCCTCTTGTTTTCCATTATAAGTTTTCTTCAAGCATAGGGCCTATCTATAAAGAAGAAAAGGTTATGTCTCTTCTAAGTTCCGTAGGAGGTTTATTGTATGTGATGAAATGGTTAAGACCAAATGTTTCAAATGCTAATGATGTTGTTAGATACATGACAGATTCAAGTGTTGTGGTTAAATGGGTGCTTCAACGTTTGAGAAGCACAAATGTCACCTATAATGGTTACACTGAGATGGTCTCTGATAATTGTAATGTATATTTTACAAGTGTTTTGGATAGGAGGAGATCTATCACTAAATGTGTCTCACAACACAATTGTGGAAGACATGTTGGAGGTGGCGTGACACCATAGGAAATCCAAACTCATGCAAGTCACACATGAGAGATCATGAAACCAATTTTATTAGAGAAGTTGTAGTGGTGCTTGGCTTCTCTTGGCTTGCAGAAAAGGTGATGAACAAAAGGAAGGAGAAAGGTATCAGGTTAATTGTTGTCAAGGTGGAGATTGTTGGGATTTAGTGACAATGAATTCCTTCAAGGACGGATCTGGATCCTATTATTTTGCATTGGTTACAACCAAATAGACCAAGTTAGAATATGGATAGGGATTGCATTTATTATTCAGTTTCTTGTGTAAATGTATAAATACATGTAATCCAGTAGAGGCAAAAACAGTTGTGAGAGACTGACTATGTGAGAGACTTAAAAATCTGATGTAATCTCCATAATCTGAATAATAAGACAACCGATGCCTATGCTTGGTGGACATAGCCCAACTTTTGGGTGAACCACGTGAAATACCTGTGTTTATATGTGTGTCATTGTTATTTATCATATTTTGAATTGTGTTTTCTGCATTGACAATTCTAGCAATTAATTGTTATTGGTTGTTGACAGAAGTTGCATAAATTTGTATCCATGTTTATTTAATCCATTGCACCTAACACTATTTCAGTTCTAATTTTTTCTAGAGTGTGAATACTTGAGCGTATGGCCCCTCAAGGTTCATCGTATAAAATTTGAATCTCTTCAATGGGTTCCAAGAGCATGTGCAGCCAACGCACTCAAAAAATGATATGTTCGATCCCACTTATTTAACAACACTGGAAAATATCATTCTATCATCTGCAATCTTTAGGCAATGTTATGTTTAAATGTTTCAAATAACAATTTGATCATACATGAAGCCACACAATGTAAATGAGAATGTTTTTCGTTTGCTTTCATTTCCAAAATAAAAAATGAATAAAATAGTTTTATGCATAGCGTTATATGTAAACAGTAAGTAGCGGTGCGTGATAAAGGACTCACAAATGCACATATGAACCACAAAAAGATTGTAATCAATAATGGCTTAAAGACAAACGAAACCATATTCTACTATGCAAACAAAAAAGTTGTAAACAATAATCTCGTAAACACAAATGAGAATCGTGTGTCATACCAAAAAAGAAATTGTCTGAACTAGCATAGTAAATCTAGATCATACATGTATCTCTCTATCTTTTTGTGACACATCTCCATGTTCGTGTTTGGATTAGTGTCACCGAAATATTTGACGGTTCCCATTTCAAAAATCAATGTAGAGATAAGAAAATGTTAAAATGGAGATTCATTGTTGTTAAGTTATTAGTCCCTGCCGTACGCATAGAGGGACTATAGTGATCGATAATTCGTTGAATTCGTATTAGTTTGTCCTTTGACCACATGTAATAAACCTCAAATTTGCCATAACCTTTTTTTTCTGTTTTTTATTTATATAATTACTTTGTAGAAGAAGGGGGATCCCTAAGTTATAAAACTTTGCTATAAAATCTCTAAATTCTACTCACCACAAGATGTTCTAACTATATCATCTTTACTTTCCTCGAGTAGAAAGGTTATAAGGGAAAACCCCCAGGGCTTTAGCAAATCCCTTTTTTCCTTCATTCTATTTACCTATATGCATATAGGACTATGTATATAATGTGTAGTATTATGATTCATACTACAACTCACCTTTTAACAAAAGACCTCCAAGAATTTGCACACAAGTCCACCTGATTAATCTAACCCTAGGAGACTTTATTTAGTTTCCATCCATAATATCCATGGGGTTAGGTTTAATACCAGGTAACTAGCATAACTACCAAGTCTCGGTCATTTAATGGTTCTTAGAACCAATATGTTGATTGTAATGAAAGCTCTAATCCAAACACCAGTTGAAATTCAACAACGAGGGTCAAAATGTTGACTCAAACTAACATAGAGGGTGTGAATGGAATTTAATTTCCATCTTGTGACATCCCCCAAAAATAA
>JASDQU010014881.1:87604-102413 GCA_032191745.1 Picea mariana
AAAAATATTTCACTTTAGCAAAAACAGATGCATTACATCATATATATATAATCATTCAAACAGAGAAGAAAAAGATTAACATATTTGAACTAGTTCATGGGAAGACAAAGGGAACATCCGCATTCCTTTCAACTATATAACAAGGCATCCAAATCACTTGCCCAGTGCACCCCTTAGCCTGACCATGAATCCATGAGGGAAATCTTAAATCTCCTCTTCAAAAATGTCTTCCTCTATCAATATTCTTTTCCTTGCCTCACACTTAATAATTAGTGTTCATAACAACAAGTTCTCAGTAGTTCTTTTTCCAGCATACTAGGCAACGTCCTATCTCCTCACATCAATCTTTTTTCCTAGGTCTTTTCCCTCCCTTGGGAATTTTCACAGCTTTTTAAATCCTTGATTTTCAAGGGCTGACAATGGCGAAATCCATGATTTTCCACTTGTAACAATCATACCTGAGGTAGTTCCAACATGTTCCCACTCATGGAGTCATGGTCAGCTGAATTTAACATGGTTGTTCCATTTCTCCTCCTGTAATAATTATAAAATATTTTGTTTTCATACAAGTGTCATAGTCAAATAATTAGTTGGGTCAAATCATATCTCTGTCCAACAGTCATAATAATTAATTACAATTTACCAAATTCGAAATTTGGAATTGTCATAAATGGAAAAAAAATTCCAAATTCAAATTTACCAAAAACAAAATAATTTTCCTAACAATTTTTTAATTCAAAAATAATTTATTTTTGGGGATGTCACACCACAAATATTTGCATAATATCTAATGTTGGAACTAGGGAACAAAAAACGTTGATTTTTATATAATAAAAACTACCATATATGGCATGATTTGATTGGATAAAAGATTGAAGGTCTTATTGTCAGCTTCACTATTCCCAATGTTTTATATGTTAGCATATCCAAACCTTTTGATCATATACAGTCTTTTTGAATCATATATTTTATTATGCATTTCTTGAAGGTGGATTAATCATAGCATTAGTTCAAATGTTTATCTTAGCATTTTCTTCTAGCTAAATTCATCCAAATGTTTGATATGCTAGCGTATCCAAGGTTTGTCTATTTTTTATTATTATTAAGTACTTAACATACATAAAGAGGCATGCCACACACATTCTTTCTTAAATGTTGACACAATGTGAGGCCCTTGGACAGTTCTGACAGCCTTAAATGTTTACCTAACAGGCCTCAAAGCCTTAAATGTTTACTTAACATGTATATCACGGAAGAGGCTGGAGATGAAAAACAAAAATAAATTTGAATAATTAATCGAATAAAATTTAACAAAACATTATCACATATTAATAGTGAATACGGCATTTAATATTAATATTATACGATAGATATCATAAATTTAATTTATAGTTTATTTATTAATATTAATATAAAATAGTATATAGAAGTATATATCCATTTTAACTCCAGATTCAAGAATCATCAATTTCTAGGTACAAACCTTTATTATCATAAACAAAATCAAAATTTCAAAATTCCAAATTTACATTTCAAAACGTTAAAAATAATATTGAATAAAATTTAAATAATTGTTTATACTATTCTTTATGTAAAAAGTATTATAACATTATATAAATTACTATAAATCTTGGTACATTTTTTTTCCATTTCTTGAATTCTATGAATGATAGAATTTAAGAAATGGAAAAACATAAACAATCAACCCAAGAAGGAGGGGTTGAAGAAAATCACAACTTGACAGATAGGATTAAAGAGCTAGAAGAAAAACTAACCAATAATTTGACCCTCAGTAATATGGAAAACAAATTGGATATTAAACCCATTAAAGAGGAAATGAATAAGCTAATCGAATTAGATCATGAGAGTAACAAAGGAGGCTTCAACCTCATAATATTTGGTATAAAAGAACAACAAGAGGAGGATACGCAAGAAATAGTAAAAGAAGAATTAAAAAATAAATCACAAATTGATACAACTTACCTCATAGAAGCAAAGAGGCTAGGAAAAATAATTGATCACAAAGATAGGTTGATCTGTGTCAAAGTAAGTTTTAATGACCATAAACATAGCATACTTAGTAAATGTCTGAGCTTAAAAGGGTCAGGAATATTTATAAATAAAGACCTCATTCCCGAAGACCAAGTTGAATTAAGGAAGAAAGTTCAAAAGGTAAAAGAAGCCAGGAAAGAAGGAAAATGGGCAATAATTAGAAATCGAAAAGCTATTGTTAGGAATAGAGACCAGAAGGATAATAATAAATAGGAATTTAAGACACGTGGGATCTTTTTTTGGAATTGTCGTGGCTTTCCATGGCGCAAAGGTCCTATGATAAGTTGGATCCCAAGTGATANATTATCTGTCTAGTTGAAACTTGGGAGAATGAGGAGTCTAAGGTCACTAACATGGAAGGATTTGTCTTGTGGTTGGCATGGAACAAAAAATTCCATCGTAGAGGGATAGGATGCATAGCTTCTTATATTAGAAAAAACATTTCTCCTCACATTCAACTTCATAAGATTGACCCTCTTAATCAATACATTTGGATTGAAATTTTAGACACCAATGCTAAGAAGGTGTATATAGCAATTTGTTATTTTGCACCTATTAATTCTACTTTTTATAAGAAAAATAATATAGATAAAAATTGTCCCTATAATAATTTGGAAAAAGATATTTATAATTTGAAAAATGAAGGTAATAATTTGAAAAATGAAGGAAAGAGACTTTAATG
This sequence comes from Picea mariana, assembly GCA_032191745.1. Taxonomy (NCBI): domain Eukaryota; kingdom Viridiplantae; phylum Streptophyta; class Pinopsida; order Pinales; family Pinaceae; genus Picea; species Picea mariana. The sequence continues at coordinate 90,339 of JASDQU010014881.1, forward strand.
CTAGGACTGCAACTAAACAAGCTACTCTTTTAAGCGATGACTCCAACCATAATACTTTATGGCTAGATGAGGACCTTGTTTTATCTAATAGCTACAAAATAAGCTATGAAGAACTAATTGAGAATTTGTTTGGTACTGAGTTGGTCAAGCTCTGTAGCTCTCAAGACCTAATAATTTACAATGGAGTAATGAAGTGGCCAAAATCCAACCAAATGACCTGTATTCATGGGCCAGGTAGTACTGTTGTAGATTATCTGATTGATCCAAGTGGATATTGGTGGCCACCCACATTTTTCGACTGGCTCAAAACAATTTTCTCGCAATTTTGACAATTTACTATTTTTAGCAGGTTTTAACTTATGGGGCCATTTTGAGGGCCTAAATGAAGTTTTTTTAAGATATAGGTTGTCAATGATAGTCAAAGGCATGATTGAGGCAAAAAAATGAATCTCCTCGATGATACCTTTCCAGTGAGCTATTATACACCTAAAACGAAGATCATATGCAAAAGTTACGATCCCAGGAAGTTGATGTACTAGCTTACCCAAATGGGGCCCACATGACTTTTGACACTTCATCTCCTAGGGTTAGGCTTTCGGATGTCTAGGGTTTTTTTCATTCTTGTTTATTGTAAAAAGACCTTCAGAGCCTCATTGTAACCATCTTCTTGCGAATGTGAGTAGTTGTCACATCTCTTCTCAGAGATAAGCTGCCACCATTCTAGCAAGTCTTTCACTTTGTATTTTTACAGTCTCTGTACATTTATTTCATTAATAGAAATCGTGTATTACTGTATATCTATGTTTATGGTTGCATATCTAATAGATTTTTGTTATATTATTGAATATCTGTGATATCTCTGTGCATTTCTTTATTATATCTCCGATCTCATTTCATGCTGAAAATAATCTGGATCAGTGGTATCAGAGAAGGCTGCTCTTGATTGTTTTTTCAATGCATGTCCCCGATGAAGTCTGAGTATAGAAAATTGGGTCTTGATCTTGTCTCTCTTGAATACAATCACTCTCTCCCACCCAAGAAACCCTTAATGGCAGAAGAAAAGAAAAACGATGGAGCAAACGATCCTATCAATCTATTGCTTGAGAAAGCTCTCACATGACAAAGGGACCAAATGATGGAGAATTTTTCCCACATCCTTAAACACCTGTCGATAGAATCAAGTGCATCTTCATCAAGCTTCCACTTTGGAGGCACCTCACCTTTCAAGGTACAAGTTAATTTTGATATTCCTGTATTTGAAGGACATATAGATGCAGAAACCCTAGAAAAATGGTTAACTCTGCTAGAAGGTTATTTATCTGTTCATAATTTTTCCGACAAATAAAAGATCACCTTCACACTCCTTAAAGCTCTCCCTCATGTCAAACATTGGTGGAAAACTTACTGGGAGAAAAGTTCCACAGAGGAGTCCGAAATATATGGGGTCGATCCCACTTGGGATTTTTTTGTGAATGCGGTAAAGGAACAGTATTACCCTGTTTGAAACTATGAGGACCAGTACATGAGATGGACCACACTGCATCAAGAGAGGGGCCAAGTAGTTTCGGAGTTCACCAATACCTTCCATACCTTGCGCACCAAGATGGGTATCAAAGACTCCAAGCGACATTTGTTTATGAAATACCGTGGGGCTCTACAAAGATATATCTACACTGAAATGGATTTTCTGGACATCTCATCACTTGGTGCTGCTTATCAATATGTTGTTAAAATTGAGCAGAAATTTAAGAACCAGAACAAACGGGAATTCGGGTTTGCAAATCCACAAAAAAAAAAAGTATGACAAAGATGGCCCTAACAAACAGTCTCCTGAAAACTAGTCGAAGACATAAGAAAAGAAGGGCCATGGGAAGACAAATAAGGACACTGAAAAATGGTGTGATTTCCACAAAATCCTCTAGCACAACACCGATGAATGTTGCTCAAAACAGTCATTGGTGGCCGAGATCAAAGACAAGAAGCCAAATGTTGATTCAGAATCTGATTTTGAAAATACTGGTTAAGGACAGAACATTGATGTAGACCCCACTCTTATTGTCACAACCACAACAATTCAACCAGAAGAGCCAACAGATCCTGAAGAGGGGGAGTGTCTTTTTCATTCACAGATGTGGGTGAAGGGGACCCCATTGCATTTTATTGTTGATAGCAGAAGCCAAAAAACCTCATCTCAGCAGAGGTCGTCAAACAGTTGGGATTGTCGACAACACCACACGCGCAGCCATACAACATCGGGTGGCTTTGGCAAGAATGAGATCTCTGTGTCAGCCAACAGTGTCAATTATCATATGGCATCCAACCCTTCAAAGATGAGGAATTATGTGATGTTACCCCACTAGATGTCTGTGATGTTCACTTGGGCCAGCCATATATGTGGAGACACCATGTTGTTTATGAGTCTCGACCCCGTAGTGTCATTATTACTTTGGGGGGTCATATCTACATAATACCAGAGGTAGTTCCAACTATTGTTCCACCTAAAATGTGTCGCAAGGTATTATCTCATATTGCAAAATTTAGCTTCTTTGCAATCTTCTCAAAGGGGGAATAGAAGGACACTGCAACTACAACAGTCTCGCCCCCTACACCTTCTATCCAACAGAAGCAGGTCGAAAAGGTTGCACCAAAGTGAAAACATTCCTTCTGCACACCTTCCTCTCATGTATCTCAACTTGTTGAACAACCTCATCTTCAACAGGTTCATGATAGACTTCCACAAACTAAGTAGTGCGACGTCTCTAACAATACAAGCAGCTCACCAAGATACAGATCCATCAAATGCTTTTCCCTCTCCCTCGGGAACTCAACACAATGGAGACAATTTCTTCCTAAGGAGGGAGGATTGATCCAGGTGGATATTGGTGACCACCCACCTTTTTCGACTAGCTCAAAATAGTTTTCTAGCAATTTTGGCAATTTACTATTTTTAGCAGGTTTTAACTTACGAGGCCATTTTGAGGGCCTAAATGAATATTTTTCAAGATATAGGTTCTTAATGATAGATAAAGGAATGAATTATCCCCCAAAATGAATCTCCTCGACGATACCTTTCCAACGAGCTATCATACGCATAAAACATATATCATATGCAAAAGTTACGACCCCGGGAAGTTGATGCACTAACTTACCCAAACGGGGCCCACATGACTTTTGGTGCTTCATATCCTAGGGTTAGGTTTTTGGATGAATAGGGTTTTTGACATTCCTGTTTATTGTAAAAATTCATTTAGAGCGTCATTGTAATCATCTTCTTGCGAATGCGAGTAGCCGTCACATCTCTTCTCAGAGATAAGTTCCCACCATTCTAGCAAGTCTTTCACTCTGTATTTTTACAGTCTCTGTACATTTCTTTCATTAATATAAATCGTGTATTACTGTATATATGTGTTTATGGTTGCATCTGTGATACATTTATGTTATATTATTGAATATCTATGATATCTTTGTGCATTTATTTATTATATCATCGATCTCATTTCGTGCCAAAAATAATCCGAATCAGTGATATCTGATATCCCTGTTTCCAACCAAATAACAACTTTTGACCTTTTAAATGACCATGAGCCTGACTCTGATCTTAAACCTTTAACCCTAACTCTAAACTTTTCCATGCATAGGAGCACCATTGAAGAGAATTTTGATAATCAAAGGAATTTGCACTTTGACAAAAGTAAAGTTGACATTTTCTTAAAGGATTTAAATAGTAAATTAAACCTCCTAACTTATAAGGACAACATTGAAGAACTCTATCATAATTTTACAACTACTATTTCCACTTCTATTAACAAGTTCTCTTTCGAGGTGTCCCATAAAAAGAATAATAGAACAACCAACCCTTGGTATGATAAAGAATGAAAAATTGCTAGGAAAGATATTAGGGATGCTTCTAATGAGCCACTAAAACTCGATAAGATCAATATGTAAAAATCCCTAATTAAAAGGGAAAAAAGATACTATTTGAATAAAAGGCAAGAGCAACTTTCACAACTATACTTGTTGGATCCTAAGAAGTTCTAGAGCCAAATTATAAAACACAATACTAAAGAAAATAATAGGATTCCCTTAACGGACATAAATTCCTACCATAAAAGTCTTTACAAGTTCCCTAATTCCATGGACACCATTCCTATTGTCCCTATAAAGGAATAAGTTTTTTCTTTAGATCACATAGAGTTTGGGGTTAAGCGGCTCACAAATGGGAAAGCTAAGGACATTGAAGGCTACCAAGCTGAAATTTTTAAAATCGGAGGGCCAATCCTTATCCCTCACATACACAAGCTCTTCAATTTAGCAGTTAAGCAGGGCTTCCCTAAACACTGGATGCAAATTCTCACTGTTCCTATTTTTAAAAATGGGGATAAAAACATTCCCTCTAATTATAGGGCCATTATGATTAGCCTGATTTTAGCCAAGCATTATGGAATTATTTTGGAAAAGAAGATTAACATTTGGCTAGAAAGTGATGGTGAAAGAGCTAAAGGCTAGGCCAGGTTTAGGAGATATCATTCAACTGTGCACCATCTTTTTACCTTTAGGATCATTGCAGAGAAGTTCTGCAATACTGAAACCAATCTTTTTTGTTGTTTTGTTGACTTTAGAAAAGATTTTGACATGGTTCCTAGGAAAAACCTTTGGAATAGGCTGGAAGAGATAAAAGTGCCTCTTGAGTTGAGGGCTGTTGCAATAAGGATGTATGAGAATGTTATTGCTAAGTTTAAAAACATTGAGGGATGGTCAAAATAGATTAACTAGAATATTGGATTCAATCAAGGTTGTCCCTTGTCCCCTACCATTTTTGGCATATACATTGATAAGTTAGAAGAATGCTTGGAAAAAGCAGGTTGTGTCGGCCCTACTCTCACTGGTATAGTCATCAATATTCTTCTTTATGCCAATGATATCGTTCTTATGGCAAGGAGTCCCCATGATCTTGAAAACCAACTAAAAATCCTCAAGGATTTTTTCTCAAATATGGGTATGACTGTTAATACTGATAAGACTAAGGTCATGATTATTAAATCCAATAAGATCCCTTATGATACCTTTGTATATGAAAACAACAACTTGGATGAAGTGACTTCATACAAATATCTTGGAATTGAAATTCACCACAAGCTCAATTGGAACTATAGCATTGAGAAAAGGATTATTGGGGGATGGAAATCTTTTTATGGGCTTGAAAACAATTGTAAATCAGTCGATCTTTGGAGTTGGGATAAGAAGAAACTCCTCTTTGAGACTCTTCTTACACCTGTTATTCTTTATGGATGTGAAGTCCGGGGCTATAGTATCTCTCATGAATCCTGGAGAAAGATAGAGCAAATACAAAAGAATATTATAACCTATAATCTCAAAATTAAAGGAAATATGCCCTATCCCATCCTCCTCGTAGAAACAAGCCTCTCCCCCATTGAGAGCATGGCTATGAATAGATAATTAATGTATAAGAACAAGTTAAACAATATGGAAGACAAGAGGCTACCTAAAATTGCTTCAAAATCAAGTCATAACCACCATTGACTCAAGCGAGGATGGAATGAAGATGCCCGGTCTTGGCTAAACTATTGGGGAATCATGGAAGAAACCATTTTGGAGAATAAAAATACTATTAAAAAAAACGTCAAATCAAAATTTAAGGAAAAAATGTGGTGTGATAAAGAGTTAGAGGAAAAAGGAAAATTAAGGTATTATAAAGATTTAATCAATCATAATCTAGAAGATCAAAATTATTTATCTATTTTTCCAAGTGTAAAGAAAAAAAAAAAATCATTTCTAAGATAAGAACAAATTCTCATGAGCTCCATAGTGAAACTGGGCATTGGTCAATTCCTAAAACACCATGGGATGAAAGAGTGTGTCACCTTTGTGACACTAATAAGGTTGAAGATGAAAAACACTTTCTCTTAGATTGTCTAGCCTATACCCATATTAGATCTCATTTTCAAAATATTGATCACACTACCAACCTTCCTAACCTCTTAACTCAGCAAAAGTATGGTGATGTTGGAAAGCTTCTCTTAATGCTTTTCGATCACAGGAACAAAATTCTAAAGAATCACAAGTAATCACATACCCTCTTAAGGTCTGATAGACCAATTAGGTCTTAGTGGACGTTAATCATCATCATCATCTTCATATGACGGAATTGTTGGGTGCAAAATGTATATGATGGAAGTGTTGGGTGTAAGATATATATCACAGAACAAGTTGGACATGAAAAATGAAAAATAAAAATAAATATGAATAATTAATTGAATAAAATTTAACAAAACATTATCACATATTAATAATAAATAGGATAGATATCATAAATCTAATGTATAATTAATTTATTAATATTAATATAAAATAGTATATATCCATTTTAACTTTAGAGTAAAAATTGATCAATTTCTAGGTACAAACCTTTATTATCATAAACAACATCAAAATTCCAAAATTCCAAATTTACATTTAAAAACTTAAAAACAATATTGAATAAAATTTATATAATTGTTTATATTATTCTTTAAGTAAAAAGTGTTATAGCATTTTATAAATTACTACAAATCTTGGTACAATGTTATAATATTCAATAAATTATTAAATCTCATGTTGGGTTTGGTTGAGGAAAGTGTTGGGTGCAAAATATATATCACCGAATAAGGTGGACATAAAAAATGAAAAATAAAAATAAATAGAGTCAAGAAGGATCAATTTCTAGTACAAACTTTTATTATCATAAACAAAATCGAAATTCCAAAATTCTTAATTTACACTTAAAAACATTAAAAATAATATTGAATAAAATTCAAATAATTGTTTATACTATTCTTTAAGTAAAAAGTGTTATAGCATTATATGAATTACCATAAATCTTGGTACAATGTTATAGTATTCTAGAAATTAGTAAATCTCATGTGTCGGGGAATGTGAGCCCGTGACTCCATAATTGTTGGGTTAAAAATGTATATGAAGGAAATGTTGGGTGCAAAATGATATATAGAATAAGTTGGACATGAAAAATGAAAAATAAAAATAAATTTCAATAATTAATTGAATAAAATATAACAAAACATTATCATATATTAATAATGAATAAGATATTTAATATTAATATTATAGGATAGATATCAAAAATTTAATTTATAGTTAATTTATTAATGTTAATATAAAATAGTATATACAAGTATATATCCATTTTAACTCTAGAGTCAAGAAAAAACAATTTCTAGGCACAAACCTTTATTATCATAAGCAAAATCAAAATTTCAAATTTACATTTAAAAACATTAATCTTGGTACAATGTTATAATATTGTATAAATTAGTAAATCTCATGTTGCGGATGTGGTAGGGTAGGACTCGTGATACATAAGCATTATGTCCGCCAACCCACTAATCTATAATTGTTGGTAAAAAATGCATATGATAGAAGTGTTGGGTGCAAAATGTATATCACTGAACAAGGTCAACATGAAAAAATGAAAAATAAAAATAAATTATCTGAATAATTGAATAAAATTTAACAAAACATTATCACACATTAATAATGAATACTATATTTAATACTAATATTATAGGATATATATCATAAATTTAATTTATAATTTATTTATTCATGTTAATATAAAATAGTATATACAAGTATATATCCATTTTAAACTCTACAGTCAAGAATGATCAATTTCTAGGTACAAACATTTTTCATCATAAACAAAATCAAAATTCCAAAAATTCAAATTAAATTTAAGAACATTAAAAATAATATTGAATAAAATATAAATAATTGTTTATACTATTATTTAAGTAAAAAAAGTTATAGCATTATTTAAATTACTATAAATCTTGGTACAATGTTATAATATTTTATAAATTATTATAAATTTAATATTTTATAAATTATTATAAATCTTGGTACAATATTATAATATTTTATAAATTACTAAATCTTATGTTGCGGTCGGTGGGGGTCCGAGTGATACATAAGCTTGACTATAAATGTGAACCCAAGACTCCCTAATTGTTGGGTACAAAATGTATATGAGGAAAGTGTTCTGTGCAAAATTTATATCATGGAACAATCTCTACATGAAAAATGAAAAATAAAAATAAATTTGAATAATTAATTAAATAAAATTTAGCAAAACATTATCACATATTAATAATGAATAAGATATTTAATATTAATATTATAGGGTAGATATCATAAATTTAATTAATATTTAATTTATTAATATTAATATAAAATGGTATATACAAGTATATATCCATTTTAACTATAGAGTCAAGAAGGATCAATTTCTAGGCACAAACCTTTATTATCATAAAAAAAATTAAAATTCCAAAATTCCAAATTTACATTTAAAAAAATTAAAAATAGTATTGAATAAAATCTAAATAATTGATTATACTATTGTTTAAGTAAAAAGTGTTATAACATTATATAAATTATTATAAATCTTGGACAATGTTATAATATTCTATAAATTACTAAATTTGATTTTGTTGTAGGTCAGGGATACATAAGCATGACTATGAGACTTCGTAATTGTTGGGTGCAAAATGTTGGGTGAAAAATGTATATCACCGAACAGGCTGGACATGAAAAATGAAAAAAAATAAAATGAATAATTAATTAAATAAAATTTAACAAAACATTATCACATATTAATAATGAATACGATATTTAATATTAATATTATAAGATAGGTATCATAAATTTAATTTATAGTTTATTTATTAATATTGATATAAAATAGTATATACAAGCCTATATCCATTTTAACTCTAGAGTCAACAAGGATAAATTTCTAGGTACAAATCTTTATTATCATAAACAAAATCAAAATTCCAAAATTCTTAATTTACATTTAAAAACCTTAAAAATAATATTAAATAAAATTTAAATAATTGTTTATACTATTCTTTAAATAAAAAGTGTTATAGCACTATATGAATTACTATAAATCTTGGTACAATGTTATAATATTCTATAAATTATTAAATCTCATGTTGTTGTGAGTTGAGGGCAACCCGCCACTCTGTGATTGTTGGGTGCAAAATGTATATAAAGGAAGTGTTGGGTGAAAAATGTATATCATGGAATAGGTTGGACATGAAAAATGAAAAATGTGAACCCGCAACTCCACCAAATCGTGAATCCGTAATGGTTAGGTGCAAAATGTATATGACGAAAGTGTTAGGTGCGAAATGTATATCATGAAACAAGTGAACATGAAAAATGAAAAATAAAAATAAATTTCAATAATTAATTGAATAAAATTTAACAAAACATTATTACATATTAATAATGAATACAATATTTAATATTAATACTATAGGAAAGATATCATAAATTTAATTTATAGTTTATTTACTAATATTAATATAAAATAATATATACAAGTATATATACATTTTAACTATAGAGTCAAGAAGGATAAATTTCTAGGTACAAACTTTTATTATCATAAACAAAATCAAAATTCCAAAATTCCAATTTTACATTTAAAAAGATTAAAAACAAGGTTGTGTGGCAGCGTAGTCCCTACCAAGGAGGTTAGAAGGCAAATTGTGGAAAATGGGGTCGAACTGTAAATGACAAAAGTGTTCGATTCAAAATGTATATCATGGAAATGTTGTGTGCAACATTTATATCACAGAACATGGGGCAAAAGAAAATGATGGTTGGCATGTAGAGAACCATTTAGTTTTTTAAGATAAATAAGAAACGTTTATTTTTTGAAAGTATATAACAAAGTACAAATTTGTTGACAGTATAAGAACAAATTTGGAAATTTAAATGCATTTTCCATATGGACTTGTAAAAGATAAAAATATATGAAGACATAAAATTAGAAGGAGATAAGAAATATGAAAAAATTAAATGCATTTGTGAACAAGGGGTATAAGTAAATGACGCTTGCAATGTAGAGCACCATTTATTTTGAAATATATAAAAAATTAAATCTCTATTACATATAAAAAATTAAATGCATTTCTCATACAGACTGTTGAAAGATAAGAATGTATGAAAACATAAATTTAAAGGGAGATAAGAAAACTTTTTTATTTGAAATATATCAAAAAATAAAAGTTCGTTACATACTACTCAAAATTTTGAAATATACAAAAAAATTAAAGTTTGTTACATATAAATCAGAATTTCAATGCGTTAGTCATGTAGACTGGGATTGGGGCTCCTGCGGACTATTAGATAAATATGTACAAGAAACAGGATTGTAGAAAGAAGATAGAGTGCAATACCTGAAAAAAAAATGGAAAGATATAAGTGTTTGCCTACACATCTATATTTAACAAAGTGGAATAATTGGGTTGATAAACAAAGAAGGATGTGATCAGTAAAATTACAATGAGGGTACATATGAGGCCTTTGGATATTTTCTTTAGGATGTCATTTCATTGATGTCGTCGATGACTACAGTTTCATTGATCTCGTCGACTGTCCTATAATCCTAGCAACTACCCATTGCCTTTCGTCGACGACCTGCATCAATTGAATTTTGTGCCATTCTTCAATTTAGCTTCTCATTGGGGCAACGTTTATCTAATTCTGTATTTTTATGTCGAAAAGATCGTTTTCTTATTCCTGGAAGTTGATAGAAATATTACAAGGAGCCTGATGAATTTTCTCATTCTGTACTGAATATATGACTAGCTAATCATGGACGTGAACTTCATTAAATTGAACGATGCTGTAAGAAAATTTCAGAGACAAGGCCTTAAACATAGTAACATGTTTATCGAACTCTTGGTTGGTTAATGGAAACGAGTTTGCTATTAAGTCAGGGTCTTGGAAGTCTTTGGTTTTCTCGTCTAAGTATTCTATATATGGCTTGTTCACATGACTGAAAAATGAGATGCAAGTTCTTCACTTTTTCTTTCCAGCATTCATTCAATTGACAGATCCAATTTTTGGATGAAAGATCTTCTTATCTTCTTTTTGTTTCTGTCATATTGTTGACAATGGTGCCAAAATAAATGACCGTTTTTAAAAATAATTTTTCTTCATCTTTTAACTCAGCCTGCAAATGTTCGAGCAAAATATGTTCCATGGTGCCAAGGGAAGTGATGGTTTGTGATCTTTTCCACACCTCGTTAATCAGTTCCATTCATTTTTTTATATTATTCTCCACATTTCCTTTACAGGATGCGAGCAGGGTGGAGGATTCTTTTATGTTGTCTCCAGGGGTGGTAGGCATGGCTATTTCCAAAGGATCAACAAGCAATGGCATAGGAATGAAAGTGTCTTCCAATTCCTTGACCCGGCCCTTCAGTCTAGTATTCTCGGTCTCGATGCCTCCGATGGAATCATGAAGTGCTTCTCCGGTCATGGTGTGAAGTGTAGAAGCCAAATTAAATAAAACAACCATTTATTTAAAACACAGCAGTAAAATTTAAAAGTTACCTTCATTTAGCACATTCGCAATCAAATATATCAATAATAATAAAATTAATTAATCATAATAAAAAACAATGCATAAATTTAAATAAGTACCTGAACCTGATGCTATTATCCCTCCTCTTATCCGCAGCTTGCCTCCTTGATCTCTTATGAACACTGCCCAAATCCGTTCCTCCCTGCCAACTAGGTAGCTCCCTAGCTCTAGGATATCAACGGATATCCTGGCCCCCGTGTCCAAAACCCCGAGCAACTCCGGTGCACTGTATCAATCTCACTCACAAAATTTCACCTCCCAAAATCCATCCCCAACCTCCGTAGAATACCCCTCTCCTCCAACTCCTTCCCTTCCTTATCCCTTCTTCACCGACTTTCCTCCCCCTCATTAATTTCCTTATCTCCCCCTTTAATATCTTATCCCATTCTTTAATGTCTTATCCCCCCTTCATTAATATCTTATCCCTTTCTTTAATGTATTATCCCCTCCCGCATACGTAAAGCATTTTAATTAAACAATTTAAAATTATTAAGCCCCCCTTAAATTATTACCAATATCATTGAGTGTGATATGTAATAATTAATTAATTAATTAATTAATCAAAAGTTAAAAACAATTAATTAATAAATAAATAATCAATTAATATTATTAAT
>JASDQU010014881.1:112968-123133 GCA_032191745.1 Picea mariana
CAAGTTAGGATAAAGGACCAGGACATAAACAAAACAAATTTTCAAACAAGATACAAACACTATGAGTTTGTATTCATACCTTTCGCACTCACTAATGCACCAACCACCTTTATGTGCTTGATGAACAACATTTTTAGCCAGTACTTAGACAAGTTCGTAGTAGTATTTATCGACGATATTCTAGTCTATTCAAAAATAGAGGAAGAACATGATGAACACTTACGAATAGTTCTGCAAACACTAAGGAACCACAAACTATATGCAAGATTCAACAAATGTCATTTTTATCAAAAAGAAATACAATATTTAGGACATGTCATTTCCTCGGAAGGTATTACCGTAGACCCGAAAAAGATAAAAGCCATTATGGAATGGCCAATACCTAAGGATGTGGTAGATATCTGGTCATTCATGGGAATCACTAGATATTATCATAGATTTATAGAAGGGTTATCCAAGATAGCCTACCCTATCATGTCATTACAAAAGAAAGGGACCAAGTTTAACTGGTCGCAAAAGTGTCAAGATAGTTTTAACAAGCTAAAATAATTATTGACATCAGCGCCCATTTTGAAGGTAGCAGACCCAGATAAAGACTTCACAGTATGCGTTGACACGAGTAAAGGGAGACTAGGTGGTGTTCTAACTCAGGAAGGGCACGTGATTTGTTATGAGACCCAGAAGTTAAAGGAACACGAGAAAAATTATGTCACTCATGAATTAGAATTAGCAGCAGTAATACATGCCTTAAAAATGTGGCGACACTATATAATGGGTAGAAAATTCTTACTATTGACGGATAATAGCGGAGTGAAATATCTATTTAACCAACCAGACCTTAATGCGAGACAAGCAAGGTGTCTAGCCTTCTTGAAAGAATTCAACTTCAAGGTCAGACATATCAAGGGTAAGGAAAATAAAGTAGCAGATGCTTTAAGCCACAGAATCTAGGGTATATTTGAGATAAATATTAGCAGGGAAGAAAGTGATCTGGAACAAAGAATAAAAACGAGAGTTATTAAAGACAAAAATTACACTAAGATGATGGAAGAATTTCAAAACAGTATCACAAACTCATATGAACTGGATATAAGTATCGACAAGGAGGGACTATTAAGATTTAAAAATAGACTTTACATACCAGATTCAGCAAAGCTAAAATTAACTATTTTAGATGAAGTGCATAAGAAACTGTATTTTGGCCATCTCGGCTACCAAAAAACAATAACAGCACTCAAAAAACTATTTTACTAGCCTAACATGAAGGACGAAACAACGGAATATTTGGCTAAGTGCCAAGATTGTCAGCAGGTTAAGGCTGAACACCAGCATCCAGCCGGCATATTACAGCCATTTCCAGTACCAGAATGGAAATGGGAGACCATATCGCTCGACTTTATAACAGGTTTACCTAAAAATCAGAAACAAAATGATTCTATCATGGTTGTAATCGATAAACTCAGTAAGTTTTCACACTTTATTCCTATAAAGTCTACTTTTAAAGCTATTAACATTGTTGAAATATTCATGAAAGAAATTTTTAGACTGCATGGTATTCCTAAAATGGTGATTTCAGATAGAGACGCAAAATTCACATCTGCTTTTTGGAAGGAATTGTTTGTAGGGCTAAATACTAATTTGAATTTTAGTACAAGTTATCATCCACAAACGGATGGACAGACCAAAAGAGCAAACCAAATCATAGAGGATATGCTCCGCATGTATGTAAGAACAAAATTGAACAAGTGGGAAGACTACCTACACTTGGTAGAATTTGCATATAACAATGGGTACGAAACTTCGGCTAAGTTGAGCCCTTACGAAATACTTTACAACAGAAAGTGTACAACTCCAATTAGCTAGGATAACCCAGCTGACAGACTGATGGTTGGAACAAAGATTCTCCAAGAAATGGAGAACATGGTAAGGAAGGCACAACAGAACTTGAAAGAGGCACAAGACAGACAAAAGATCTATGTAGATCAGAAAAGAAGACACTTGGAATTTCAAATGGGAGACCATGTTTATTTGAAGGTCAAAGCCCAAAAAATCTCGCTGAAGTTGGGGAAGTGTGCCAAGATGGCACCTAGGTTTTGTGGGCCCTTAGAGATACTAGCTCAAATTGGACCCGTAGCATATCAGCTTGCACTTCCAGCTAATATAAGAATTCATAATGCATTTCATGTGTCTTTGCAGAAAAAGTATATTGATGACCATACTCATATGATTGATGGAACTTGGTGCAAGTGGAACCTGAAGGTGAGTTCTAGGTGGAACCCTTGTGCATTCTGGACCGGAGAGAAATAGCACTTCGGAACTGAGCCATCGCTCAGGTAAAGGTGCAATGCAAGCACTTTAGTCCTAAGGAGGCCACTTGGGAATTGGAAGGAGATTTGCGGAAATCTCATCCAATCCTGTTCCAAAAAAGGAATGAACACTGAGGACAATGTTTTATTGAAGGGGGAAAGGATGTGACATCCCCCAAAAATAAAATATTTTTATTTTTGTGTGCTAGAAATTTATTTCCGTTTTTGAAAAATTCGAATCTGGAAATTTTTTTCCATTTATGGAAATTCTGAATTTTGAATTTAATAATTGTATTTAATTATTGTGATTGTTGGGAAGAGATCTGTTTGGACTCAACTAACTAACTGACTATGATACTTGTATCAAAACAAAATACTTATATTAATTGCAGGACAAATGGAACATCCATGTTAAAATGAATTGACCATGACTCCATGAGTGGGGAACATGTTGGAACTACCTCTAGGATGATTATGAGAAGTGGAAAATCAGAGATTTGGCCATTGGCAGCCCCTGAAAATCAGGTATTAAGAGAGCTATGAAAATCCCCAAAGGAGGGAAAAAGACCCAAGCAAAAATTGATAAATATCATATGCGAGGAGGCAGGATGCTGCCAAGTATGCTGGGAAAGGATTTTTGAGCTCTCTTATTGTTATGAACACTATGGATTGAGTGTGAGGCAAGAGGAGCCTGCTAAAACGTATTTTCCTTGCTATTATGTGCATTGTTGAGTAAGTGTGAGGCAAGAGGATAACTGTTGGAATTGAAGGACATTACTGGGGAGGAGTTTCCAATTTCGCCCTCATGAATTCATGGTCAGGCTAGGGGGTGAATCGAGCAAGTGACTTTGGCTACCCTATTCTACGGTTGGGAGGAACATGGTTGTTCCCTTTGTATTTTCGTGGATTGGATTGAGATATGTTGATTTACCCTTCTCTATTTTGAATGGATACGTGTGATTGATGTGATGTATCTATTGGGTGATTATATCTAATTGCGTTAAAGTAAACTAATTGAATGATAATATCTTTTCATGTGAGGAATATGTGTGAAGGAAATCTGTATCTATATATAGTTATAATACATCTCATGGAATGTTCACATTTGACTGCTGAAGTATATATATATATATATATATATATATTTTTGTTCCGGAAGGTGAAATTACCTTCGTGAATGTAGTATGTTTGTCTGTCGTCACGAAATTTGTAATAGACATCCAAACTCTGATGGAATGATATTCTTATTCTTGTATTTACATAGATGCACATATATAGTACTGTTGGCATTTAATGCATTGTTTAAAGAGGCTCTGAGTGAACATAATAGGAGTTACCTTTTACAGAACCTGTTACCCTATTGTACCCCTTTTATAAATTATAAACATATAAAACTCAGAAGTTAAATTTTTTTTTTTGAATTCTGATAAGTAAACGGATATTGAATCCTTCTACAGCTGTTGTTTCACATAATGAAAGTAAGAATACCAGTACAAGGTAAAAATCTTAGAATTATGAAAATAATGTGAATTTCGGCATTCGGGACTTGTTGGTTACATTTATATGAAGTTCCTTTGCTTTTCCAAACCCCGAAACCCCGAATCCCGAAATCCTAAAGTGTTGGTCCCACACCCTTTCACCTTTCGGAATTCAAGAGTTGTTGTGTGTTGTTGTTTGGCTTTTGAAACCTCGAAACCCCGAATCCCAAAATCTCAAAATGTTAGTTTCTTTCTTTTCTTTTTCATTTCGGAAGTTTGTTCATGTTGATGTTTGGATACCGGAACTCGCAAAGTTCCAAACCCCGAAATCTCGAAATGCAGGACCCACTTTTCCTTTTTCGCATTTTCGAAAGTTTGTTTATGTTAATATTTGGACACTGGAACTCGCAAAATTTCGAACCCCGAAATCCTGAAATGCAGATCTCACATTTACTTTTTCACATTTCGTAAGTTTTCATATGTTGTTGTTTGGGTACTTGAACTCACGAATTCCCGAACCCCGAAACCCTGAAATGCGGGTCTCACCTCTCATTTTTCGCATTTCGGAAGTTTGCATATGTTGTTGTTTGGGTACTTGAACTCACAAAGTCCCGAACCCCAAAACCCCAAAATGCGGGTCTCACCTTTCCTTTTTCGCATTTCGGAAGTTTTCATATGTTGTTGTTTGGGTACTTGAACTCACGAAGTCCCAAAACCCTGAAATGCGGGCCCCACTTTTCCATTTCGCATTTCGGAAGTTCGCATATGTTGAAGTTTAGGGCACTTGAACTCACGAAGTTCTGAACCCCGAAACCCCGAAGCACTAGTCCAACCTTCCCTATGTTTCACATTTCAGATGTTTGTATCTGTTGATGTTTGGCTTCTATACTCGCGAAATCCTGAACTCCGGAATCCTGAAATGCTGGTCACTTTTCACAATTTCGGGAATTGTTATGCGTTGATGTTGGCTGTTGTACTTGCGAAATCCTAAACTCCGAAATCCCGAAATGCTGGTCACTTTTTGTGATTTCGGGAATTGTTGTGTGTTGATGTTAGCTGTTATATTCGCAAAATCCTAAACTCCAAAATCCTGAAATGCTCGTCACTTTTTGCAATTTTGGGATTTGTTGTGCGTTGATGTTGGCTGTTGTACTCGCGAAATCCCAAACTCTAAAATCCCGACATGCCGGTCACTTTTTGCGATTTTCGGTAGTTGTTGTGTGTTGATTGGAGAGTCTTCATTCCAGATAGAGGTATGGAAGTAACATACCATATTACAATTCGTTTGTATTGCAAACATATGGTAATATTTTTATGTAGGGAATTGGCCATAAAATCCCAAAGTTAATTGTATTGTTAAGACTTTGGTAGTGCTTATAGGCACAAACAGATAGAAAAGTAATTATAAATTACAGGATCTTAGATAAACATTGAAGTGAAGAGTAAACACTTTTATATCGTTGATTAGGAAACTTTAAGTTGAATGGTGAGGATAGCCGATGACAGTAAGGATTCTAACAAACTTTCAGACTCAAGCCTTATAAGAGAAAGCTTACTTGCTTGAAATCTGAAAACTTTTCATGGATAAATGTACAAACAATTTTTTTTTGTGACAATTTTTTAGGTACATTACACGTCTAGTGATGAAGGTGTCTATTTACTACATTCTTTAAGTGGAAGGGATGGTGCACTATTAGGGTAGTTAAGGCTCTATAACCATCATTAATGAAAGTCCTGAGAATTACACTGTATTCACCTGGATCTACACCCAAAGTGTCACACCGTATCTTCCATTGTCACATGACTAACCCGTCCTCCGCACTCTCCACATTTACTTTGAGAAGTCAAGGTGCCACTTATGGTTTGAGTAGGTTCACAGTTTTTCATTGTTGAGTTCTGCGAAGAGGCTCTGTGTATCAAATTTTTCAGAGGCGAAGACTGTTTCCATGGTGGTTGCTCCATTGTTGTAATAGACGGCATGGTATGAATCCCTCGTAAGTTCTTCCTTAAACATAATACCATGGTTGATTAAATAAGGTGGTACATTTTTTCGGAAATCGTTAAGTGTCAATTTTGTCATTCTGTAATCATCGTCATGTCTTTTTTTTTATTCCTGTTGAATTCTCCTTTTCGTGTAACTTCTCTATATTACCTTCAGACTTATCCTTAATCATGGAGAAGTGATTTTATTTTAGGTTTTCGATCTAGGGTTTATCTATGTTTTAGGATCTAGTGTTTTTGTAAACTCTCTGTCATAAGTCAGGGTTCATAGTCGAATATTCATGAGGGAAAGTCTTTTTTGGGGAGAGGGATAACCCTACTGTCTGATTTGTTTTTCTTGACTTCTACAGGGGTGACCCTACCTCCATAGTGTCAATGGGACTTAACTAGGATTTTTCCTGCATTTCTCTTTTCTCGATATCTAAAGCCTTTCCAAGGAAGTATGCTCTATAAAAATTGGCCGAAGAATCTTTGTATTATTTGTTGACTTATACAATTCTATGTAGTTTGGTTCTGGTAGACTAGGCTCGACCAACTAGGTGTACTCCTAGTTTAAAATGAAAGACTTATGCTTTGTTTACGCCCAATATGTTATGTGTCATTTATGTATTACAAGGGACTTAGTACAGTCGATTATTGTATTTCATTATTCGTTAGATACTGTGTAAAGATTTTCTTTATATTGTTTTAAGTCATTTCAAGAACTGAAATATAGCACTAATGATGGGCCATGTTTGATGCGAGGGTACCAATCAAAAATTTATTGCACCATCTGCCCTCGGCCCTGGGCAGCTGTCTAGACAGAAGGCAACAAGGAAAAAGAAGACATGTGATCCGTGAATCAGAAGTTAAGTAATGTCTTGGTATAATTTGTTAATAACCATTATCACTATGTTGGAGTTCTCCTTAAATTTTTCCTTGTATATAAATTACTAATATTTGTAAATGGTAATTCTTTCAGGTTTTGTCTATGTAAAGATTTCAGATGTTCATACTCGTGATTTCAGATGTAAAGGTATTCAATTTCCCTTATGTAACCCCTCCGGAGTTCGAACACTCATGGTTGAAAATTTAAATGCAATCATTCTGTATAGTTTCCCTCAGTTTCCTATCATGCTTGTAAAGGGGAAAAAAATTCCCAAATGTAAACCTAAAGTTTGGGTCTGGTTTCTATAAGTATGACTCCTTCAAAGATTTATCTACAGGATTTCCCTGTTTATTTGAAGTAATGAAATGATTGTTGTGTTAATCGAATCTTCTCATCGTTCGGGTTTTACCCTACTCTGCAGTTTAATTTCTATGATTATAATTTAGATTGAATATTCAGTTTCAAACTATAAATGTTATACTGTGAAAATCGAATTGTATTAGATCTAAAATACTATATCATTTTACTTCATTTCGACATTTCTTGTGTTTACGACCGAAATTATTTGTTCTTAACTTGTAATAGTTAGACTGGATCTAACATTGAGTGGATACAATGATCTGAGTTATCAAGGTAAAGGTAGAGTAAGGTTACGATTCTAAGATTTATTTCCAGAACTCTTAAATTCATATGCAGATTTATATATATACATATATATATATGTATATATCGGTGTTTAGATTGTGTAAGGGGGTTTCTATAAGACTCATAGGAGTTTACAATTGCATGTTATATGTATAAAACTGTATGATTGTATATTTCCATTTCTATGTCATCCATTGCAATGAACACCGAGTGGACAGTTTTGCATGTATACTCATCACTCAATAATTTGTAAATAACTTAATACAATAGTTCTTCTTTCAGTTGGGTCTTTTTATTTTGTGCAAAAGGAAAATCAAAGCTTAAATGTTCTGTTAGCATATGATTTATGACATTATATATCTCTGAATCTTTGTCCTTATGGAGTAATCTACTTATGTATTATCTTATATCAAAACAACGTAACTTATTCAATTTTATTTGATACTATAATGAGATTTAAGGAGGAGTTTCAGACTCTCCATTTCAGTATTTTCTTTATACAAAATGTAGTTGGTTGCCTGTTGGAATAATTTGTTTTCTTGTATAATATGACATCAGATCTCTGTATAAATGAGTTTCTATTGTAATCATTAAACTTTTGTTTAATCAATAATGCCTATGCAAAGTACCAACTACAAATAGATCTATATATCTATATATATCTATATATCTATATAATTCTATATGTAATATATAAGTATATGTGTATGGTATGTAGGGTCCATACCGTCTCGTACGTCTCCCCCTTCAATGTTATATGACAAAGGAAGGCTTAGCTAAGTGATAAAAGAATTCTAAAATTTAGTTACAGATATACACATGAACTTATATATATATATATATATATATATATATAGACTTGTTCAAATCCAATTATACATAGACAATTATGCCTTGAAATTCAATTATAAAAGAGACAATTCCAGAATTTGGTTATCTGTTATAAACTTCACACAAACGAACAGATTTTATCCACGAAAACTATTTCACTTTAGCAAAAACAGATGCATTACATCAGATATATATAATCATTCAAACAAAGAAGAAAAAGATTAACATATATGAACTGGTTCACAGGAAGACAAAGGGAACATCCGCGTTCCTCCCAACTATATAACAAGGCATCCAAATCACTTGCACAGTGAACCCCTTAGCCTGACCATGAATCCATGAGGGAAATCTTGGGATCTCCTCTTCAACAATGTCTTCCTCTATCAGTAGTTTTTTCCTTGCCTCACACTTAATAATTAGTGTTCATAACAAAAAGTTCTTAGTAATTCTTTTTCCAGCATAGTAGGCAACGTCCTGCCTCCTCACATCAATCTTTTTGCCTAGGTCTTTTCCCTCCCTTGGGAATTTTCGCAGTCTTTTAAATCCTTGGTTTTCAGGGGCTGACAATGGCCAAATCTGTGATTTTCCACTTGTAACAATCAGACCTGAGGTAGTTCCAAAATGTTCCCACTCATGGAGTCATGGTCAGCTGAATTTAACATGGTTGTTCCATTTCACCTCCTGAAATAATTATAAAATATTTTGTTTTCATACAAGTGTCATAGTCAAATAGTTAGTTGGGTCAAATCAGATCTCTATCCAACAGTCATAATAATTAATTACAATTTACCAAATTCGAAATTCGGAATTGCCATAAATGGAAAAAAAATTCCAAATTCAAATTTACAAAAAACAAAATAATTTTCCTAACAATTTTTTAATTCAAAAATAATTTATTTTTGGGGATGTCACACCACAAATATTTGCATAATATCTAATGTTGGAACTAGGGAACAAAAAACATTGATTTTTATATAATAAAAATTACCATATATGGCATGATTTGATTGGATAAAAGTTTGAAGGTCTTATTGTCAGCTTCACTATTCCCAATGTTTTATATGTTAGCATATCCAAACCTTTTGATCGTATACAGTCTTTTTGAATCATATATTTTCTTATGCATTGCTTGAAGGTGGATTAATTATAGCATTAGTTTGAATGTTTGTCTTAGCATTTCCTGCT
Source organism: Picea mariana (assembly GCA_032191745.1). NCBI lineage: Eukaryota > Viridiplantae > Streptophyta > Pinopsida > Pinales > Pinaceae > Picea > Picea mariana. Next base: position 122,283 of record JASDQU010014881.1, read on the forward strand.
AGCTAAATTCATCCAAATGTTTGATATGGTAGCGTATCCAAGGTTTGTCTATTTTTTATTATTATTAAGTACTTAACATAGATAAAGAGGCCTGCCACACACATTCTTTCTTAAATGTTGACACAGCGTGAGGCCCTTGGACGATTCTGACAGCCTTAAATGTTTACCTAACATGCCTCAAAGCCTTAAATGTTTACTTAACATGTATATCATGGAAGAGGTTGGACATGAAAAATAAAAATAAATTTGAATAATTAATTGAATAAAATTTAACAAAAAATTATCACATATTAGTAGTGAATACGATATTTAATATTAATATTATAGGATAGATATCATAAATTTAATTTATAGTTTATTTATTAATATTAATATAAAATAGTATATAGAAGTATATATCCATTTTAACTCTAGATTCAAGAATGATCAATTTCGAGGTACAAACCTTTATTATCATAAACAAGATCAAAATTTCAAAATTCCAAATTTACATTTTAAAACGTTAAAAATAATATTGAATAAAATTTAAATAATTGTTTATACTATTCTTTATGTAAAAAGTGTTATAACATTATATAAATTACTATAAATCTTGGTACAATTTTTTTCCATTTCTTGAATTCTATGAATGATAGAATTCAAGAAATGGAAAAACATAAACAATCAACCGAAGAATGAGGGGTTGAAGAAAATCACAACTTGAGAGATAGGATTAAAGAGCTAGAAGAAAAACTAACCAACAATTTGACCCTCAGTAATATGGAAAACAAATTGGATATTAAACCCATCAAAGAGGAAATGAATAAGATAATCGAATTAGATCATGAGCGTAACAAAAGAGGCTTCAACCT
>JASDQU010014882.1:24525-53808 GCA_032191745.1 Picea mariana
AAAAATAACAAGAGGTCCACAAGATGCATACAACTAATCCACATGTGTGAATTGCCAGGCAACCAACTCCATGGGTGAATGTGCAAGGTGCCAAGTAGATGTAGTGCTCTACAATAAAATATGTGGTCAACTCTCAAAATAGCAAGTGGAAAAGTCTCCACATATACGCCCTCCAGGACAATCACCAAAAATAACAAGAAGAAACTTCTACATGTGCATCCTCCAAGAAGAATCTCCAAAAATAGAAAGGAGACCAAGCAAGAGCATGCAAAAGCCACACATATGGCCCTCCATGTATGCCACACACCTTCCAATAAATGCCCTTCATAACTACCTCAAATATAATAATATATGTGCCAAGCCAAAGAGGTCAAGGTGCTCTCCAAGAAGGTTAGAAAACTGTGCCATATAACTACCTCAATTACCCAACAAATAATATAATATTCTCCAAAGAAGTGTGCTCTAGGAGAATGTGCCAAAATTGGTTAGATTTCATCAATAAACCATTAAAATATTCCTCCATATGCCATGTGTAATGTTTCCCACTAATAAACCCAACAATTCAAAATTTTCTTTTTCTTAAACCTATAGCCTGAGTGGGCCTAATGGTTAAGAGCATGTGTTTCCTCCTAAGAGGTCACAAGTTCAAATTCAGAGGGGGGTACAGTATGTATACCCCCGTAGACTTTACCAGTCAAATCGCTGGACGAAGGGGGTTCCTTGTCCCACAAACAAGGGGGTCTCATACACCAAATTGGTGTCTGGCTTGGCCATGACCTTAAAATTAGATTATTATTATTATTATAATTACAACAATTCCAATAAACATGAATGCAACTAATTAAACATACATATAGCAACATGTAGTTTCTAAAAAACACAGAGTTTATGCACAACGATATAAACCCATAAATAAAACATTCATCTTTTAAATCAAATGCGCAACTGGCTGCAGAGGACGGATGTTCCGCCCAACCATAGACTTGTTGCTCCAAATCTCAACAGCAAGTCACCCCTGAGTTGGGGCTAGGAATCCACAAGAAAGGGTGTCTCCTAAGGGTGTCTACTATCCACTTACAACAAGCTAGTTTCCTACATGCATCCTAATCCACCAGCTCTCTTCTCCACAACCTGCACAACCCAAGGATTGGGATCCCCTTCTCTGCTACACAGTCGCTCAAGCTATCCCCTTTCCCTCCAGGGCTCTAGCATAGGTTGTCTAGGAATCTCTCTTGCTGGTAACTCTAGGGAATTACAGCCGCAACAACAAACTCCCAGCAACAATTCAATTGCTTTGCACAACAAAAATCACTCTACAGGCTTAAAAACATGCGTCTTCATGCATTTTTCCAACTTCAAATAGCTAGCACACATGCCCACTATGGTTGCTTTCAAGCTCCAACACCCTGCACTCTCTTGCTGTCCCAAAAAGTGCCTATAAAAACTACCCTCTTTTCCCATGCAAATTTCCTTCCCCCCCAAGCCAATTGACTCTCACTCTCTCTAATGTTGATTGTACTTTAGCCCCATGCTCCCAATAACTATGGGATGTGACTCCTCACCACCCACCCTCTTACATGTATTTAGTGATTGGGCTCTCATACACTCAAGACAAAAATTAGAAGGTTTACTCAAAACAATAATTTAGGAAAAGGTTTGGGATTTAAGACACATGAATAACCCCCCCCCGCCCTTTTAGATCCCTCATCTCTTGTGGAAAACTTATCCCCCATGACTCTATCCATGTCCATCTGCAGCTGACATCACATTTTATTTTATTATTTTTGATATAAAATGTTTACATATTACATCGCTTGGCCCACAACCATATATCAGATTTACATTATGCATCGTTAATCTGGGAATTAAAAATGGGGATGTTACACCATGTCATAAAGATGTCCAACCAACCCAAGAGAGTGCGCCCTGGAGAAGTGTGCCAATCTCTCTAAGAAACAATATAATAATACATGCCTTGAGAATCGTGCCCAAGAAGGGGGACACTCCACAATGAAGTCTCAACCAACTCGAAGTAACCACTCCAAGTGTGAAAAGGAAGCCAATGACGTAGGGCGCCCAAGTTGTTAACCTTAATTTGGATAATTTAGATTAATTTAACCATTCAATAGTTAAATCATCCTCAACATGTGTGCACAAAGGTTAATGCTCAAATATAACAACATTCCCCCTCCAAATAGTCACCAATAACTTAAATCGCCATGAAAATGAGTCCAATGAGGGGTGCACTCTAATAAAGTGTTGTATCATGTAAATACAAAATGTTCTCTCTAGCAAACCCCACCATGATAATAACAAAACATAAATTCCAACCTATAAGATGCACCACCACCAGGGGATTATTACATAAAAAATCATCATTGAACCTTAGGAAAAGGTTATATCACTATCAAATCATATGCAATACCCTCCTTCTAACTCAAACTTATAAAAAGTACATCCATGAGGGTAATAACATCATCAAACATAACCTCCCTTAGGTGATGTCTAGCAAATGTTCGATCATTAAGTTATATCATCTAGGAAATCCCAAAAAGGAAACATGAATCATCCCACCATAGTAACATTATAAGAGAAAGGGACATAACAAAGTGCCAACCCTTCCAATCATCAAGTGTGTCTCTTATCAAACATCTAACACATGAGGACCATGTAGAACACCCCACACTAAGTCACTAGGTGACATCAACATCATGAAACATCTACCTCCCACCACCATCATCTCACCCCTTGGGGGGCTAGAACCATCATCCATGAACAAGGTGTAGCACATCCAAGATAAGAAAGTATACCAAAACCACACCAAATATGAGATAACATGCTCCAAGATATCAACAAATATGTACCAAGGGGTGATCAACCAGGCAAGCACATGCTAGAAGACCACCAAATCAATAAGCACAATTATCCAACAAATGAGAAGTGAAAACTCCCCCAACCAAAGACCTCCATCAAATGATATGATACCACGAAGAGAAAGGACTCCATGAAGATGAATCACCCGAGTTGGTCTAAAAGCTCCAAAGAATTAGTAGCAAATCTTCATCAATGCGATAAAATTCACAATATGGAACCTCATACAATATGAGTTGTAATAGACTGACATATCCATATCTTCAAAAAATACCAAAGGGGGGTTGATGTGCAATTATGCACTAGAGTGGTACCTTTTTGAGCTTGATGGCACTAGTGCCTTGCCTCCTCCAAATAGATCGAGGGCTACTGTGTAGCCACAAAATCGACCACTTACATTATACTCTTTCAAATTTCTTGCTTGAAGGCTTCTTCCTCTTGTTTCAATTTGTTCAAAGTCCTATATCGAACCACTAGTCTCCAACAATGCTACTATCTTTTCCTCAAGTTTAGCTTGCGTAATGGAGTTTTTCTTGTCTCTATCTTGAAGCTGCCATCAAAATTCACATATAGCATAATACATTTTCTCCATACTGATTTGCAAACTCTTCAGGGTTAGAGAAGTTTGTTTAGATGAGCTTGTCTAGTGACTATGTTGTTCCATAAATGATCTAAATCATTCCTTGGATTTAAATGTATCATTTTGTTGAATCTTTGTCGTCATTGTTGCTTTGGTTCATGGTCAAACCCGTCTACTAAACTTTACCACCCTGCATGACTCAGAAGAACCAAATTGAGGGGAAGAAAAACATGACATGATGAAAACTTGTTTATCCGGCGTCAAGAAGCAAGATAATTATAAATGAAGAATAAGGGCTTGCTAGGGTGGCGGTAGTGCCTGCCTCAATCGCCCTTGGAAAGACACTCAATGTGGCATCGCAACGTTGTTGACTATCTAGAGATTGTTTCTTTTGTAAATACCTTCTGTGCCATCTTTGTTACATAAGAGGTGGGTGAATCAAATATGCCCATTGCCTAGTCCACCCTTTTAAACTTTCTCTCTCTGCCACGTTTATGAAGTCCACCTTAGTCACACACGACTACTTTTAGTAGATATGGCCCGACTTGCAAGCCAACTCGCCACAAACACATTGCTACAAACGCAGTAACCAAATTCGTCTTAATTTGCGTACACCATCAGAAATAATGAGCAGGGATATTAAAATCTGCACAACCGCGTGAGTGCTCTAACCATTATGTACCCAAAATTTTCATGGTGAGATTCGCTACAACAGAAGGAAATAATCTACCATTTTCTCAAGCACCTTCATCTCTACATCTACCATTTATGTGCCTTAACTTTGCAAGAGGCTCCATTATTTTCTCAATGTTGTGGTCATCAACATATTGAAAGGAAAATAAGTGTGTGAGGGTGTAGTGCATTTGCCTGATCAAAATTCATCTTCATGGCTTCTATAGGTGCATTTACGTGACCAAGTATTATCAAAACTCTTGGTTTATTATTTGAATAGCTTGCTATTGGATGCTTCGTTGGAAAATTTGCGGTAAAATAGAAACCAATGACCCTGGGAAAAACTAGCCTTTACGTGAAGATATAATCTGCTAGCATCACAAATTATTGGATGCAGGAAGGTATATGGGAAGAAGCCAACCTCCAAAAGTNACCTCCATAGCCATTTTCATTGCATTTACGTGACCAAGTATTATCAAAACTCTTGGTTTATTATTTGAATTGCTTGCTATTGGATGTTTCGTTGGAAAATTTGCAGTAAAATAGAAACCAGTGAGCCTGGGAAAAACTAGCCTTTACATGAAGATATAATCTGCTAGCATCGCAAATTATTGGATGCAGGAAGGTATATGGGAAGAAGCCAACCTCCAAAAGTTGCACCACCTCCATAGCCATTTTCATTACCAACGTTTTATAATTTATCGACGCCCTATGTGGATTTGGAAGAAGAAATAATTCGAGATGCACTCATGTTATAAGAGCTAAGAAATATTTGAAGAGATTAAGAAATTAATGTCGAATATAAAGGTGAAGTCATAAAAGGATATGTTAAGAAATTAAGAAAATATATCAAAGCAGTGAAATTGATAAAAATGTTAAAGGCGAAGTCATAAGGTAACAATAATATCAATGAATATTGTTTGTTTATATATATATATATATATATATATATATATGGTGTGGTTGTGATTTTGAAATTAAATTATTTTGTTTACATTATCATTGAATATGTAGGGACTTAAGCAATGGGGGTATGGTTAACCTGTTGAAATTTCTAGAACAATAGATCTAGGTACACTATATATGAAATACTGATAATTACTTCTAATGATGTCTTCCATTTTACTTTTCAATATATCATCAAGCAATTACACTTCAGAAATTCAACCATATAAATGCAGTAGAAAAGTATAACAATAGAGATCACAGAAAGACACAAGATTTACCTTGGGAAAACCCACTAGGGGGAAAAACCCAACAACCCTTCTTAATAGATAAATTCTTTGTACAACAAGAGAAACACTTAGAACCTGGTCTCAACCTCCAAGTCAAACCCTAGCAGATACAACAACAGTTGCAACAATGTGACAGGAAGTTGCGCACAAGAGAGATATCACCAGCTACAGAAAGATGCACATTACAGATAGAGAGAGATGCCACACGTGCGAACTAGAGAGAGGAGAAAGAAGAACGAAAGAACAAATATCAAGAGATCTTTGCTTGAGATGCCCAGTTGCTCCAGAAACCAACGAACCTTTGTCGTTGCAGTTGCTCTTATGAGGAAGGCAAATTGCCGTGTGTAGATGAGGAGGTCAGTGCCTTTATTTATACTAATCTGTCACTCAGTTTTGGGGCCGACTTTTCAATTTTGCCGGGTTGACTTTACACCGGCTTATCTTCAATACTGTGGGTTGACTTGACTTGGAGGAGGGTCGACTTGTACAACTTGGAGCCAGAAATTCATTTTTACAAATTCAAACTCTCCCTCTTAAAATTCCGAGGGAGGACTTGACTCAAAAATAATTTTTCTCATGTCTCGAGCATTTAAATATGCTTTACAAATCTTTCGAGACCAAAAATATACATTATGAAGACCGACCATAGTTACAAAAATTCAACATAACCATGATAGATTTGTACATTGGTGTGTATAAGCACTATACTTGACAATATGACTATAATCAACATGTCATGTTGGCGTTATAGCCCGATTTGTACACGAGACAATACACCCTAGAAGTGTACAATGTATACACTGACATGAAACTTTGTAACTTAGAAGACATTTAAGGATGAGACTTATCCTTGGGTATATATTACAAAGGATAACAAAAAAAAAAGAAGATTACCAATTCAAGATTTGGAATTTCAAATTCAAAGGATAAATAAAGATAAAGATGGTATATCATTTTTAGTGGGAGCTTTGCATTTTCATGCATCCATTTAGTATCAAGGATAATAAAAGCATGGTATTCTTGGATGGAAAAAAAATGAATTGCAGCTTTGAAAAATGAAGAAGATTTATCCCCTATTGATCTTAAAGTAAGTGTTTGTTCTATATTAAAAGTACATGGGGTTATTGAAGGGAAATCCATTATCATTGCTATTACCCATGAAGAAAATGACAATTACATTAATGTTGAATTGGCAAATCAATCGCAATTCTCTGAGCCAATATTTGAGAAGTTACTTTTTGACCAAAAAACATTATGACATGAAAATTTTAGAAGTGTTGATTGGTGATTATATGTTCAAATCTTAGTTCGAGGTATATTCTATGTGTAAAAACATCAACATCATTTTAGGGCAGACATGGATGGAAGCATTGGGCAAGTTCACCTTGAATTTTGAAAGGAAATATTTGTCATTTCCCAAAAGGTATGACTTATCACACCAACATGTATTTAAATTTTATATACACACCATTGTATCTCAATGTATCAATCCCATATAATATATTTATATTAATACATAATTATTTTTTTAATATGTATCATATGGGGTTCTCTCTTCATGGACGACGATTTCATGAAGTGAACTATCAAGTTTCGCTTTATTCTACCGATGAATAACTTACCACTTGTGAAAGAATACTAGTGGCAGGGGTTTGCAAATGTACACCGTTTGCCCCATGAATAATTCATGATGTAGTCGGGTTCATGATGTTCCTTTCATCTAAAGCTTATATGTCTGAATACTCATCCATTCTAGTAGCAAAACTAACAAATTTTTCCTTCACCCCAGTTTGTAGAGAAACTGGGAATATCCATGTGAGAGCTTTCTTCACTCCATTAGCCACCTCCCTATCCTTAAATGAAGCCTTTCTCTTCCCATTACTTTGAACAATAAGGTCTTCACCATAAAACTTTGGATTCAAGCATTTTCTATAGTGTGCAATGGAGTGTTGCATTGATTCCACCTTTGAATCATGATTGACTGCACAAGCTCCACAAAATCAACATCAACAAAGGTTTGACTTATGTAATGTGTTTGAAGCAGTACTGAAATTTTACGTTCAATTTGAACATTTTTTATGTGTGGTTGTGGAGAGGAAACTGCCAACATTGGCGTGGAGTAAAATTGCCAACCTGCAAATTTTATGGGTTAGAAAACTATCTACCCATAATTTTCTTTTTATAGGTGTACGCTATGAATCAATTCTTATATATATATATAAAATATCATTTAAAGTGTATAATGCTCTCCTTGTTTTATGGCTTTATTTTGAGAAGGTCTACTCATATATTAAATAAGAGTAGGCTTATGAGGAGAAAGCCTTATATATATAATTTAAAGTGTATACTGCTCTCCTTGTTTTATGGCCTTCTTTTGAGAAGGTCTACTCATATATTAAACAAGAGTAGGCTTATGAGGAGAAAGCCTTGAAACAAGGAGAAGTAATATATATATATATATATATTAAAAGTTAAATTTTAAATCAAATTATTGACAAGCGGGAAGGAGAAATTGAAATTCAAATATTGGGAATCCAAGACTCAATACTAGGTGTGGAAGGGAGCAAAGTGTGTCTGATGTGAGGGTGAAGAGATTATTCAGTGCAAATAGGAAAAACGATTTCCAAGTAATTTTAATTGAATTTCTCATTTTATGAATGACTTGTTTAATTTTTACAGTTAATTAAACATTTTCTATTTTCATTTTTAATGAGTTTCGAATTACCAGTCGCCTCGTCGCTCCTTTGTCATTACAATTTATAGATAACTTCTAAATGTACTTTTTCAAATGTGTATATATATATATATATATATATATATATTTTCTGTCGCTATTTTATTTGTATATTTGTAATAAAGGACTGATAGCAAATGCTGCTCCTTTAGAATTACCATTAGCCTCTATATGTATTTCTTCAAATATATATATAAATCATTCAATATATATATATATATATATATATATATATATATTGAATGATTTACGATCCAACTAACAACCAATTAGCCTAATAAGAGGCCCCAAGAAGAGGCTTTAGTTTAGGTTAGTCACAAATGGGTATCGGTAAGATAATGGATCAATGGGAAAATTGCCTATTGAGAAATAGTTTTAAGTGCAAGGAGTTGAGGGAGAAACACTCATTGATGAGCAATCTGTGAGAGTAAGAGCTGAAACCCCCTAGGAGTTCATAGACACCATCTATTTTTTATTTAGTTATATGTAGTGTTACAACAAAATCTAGCACCCCCAAAGTGTAAAGTCCCAAGCACAAGGTGTTGTTTTGTGTAACTAAGGAAGGCTACCCACTGTAAACCTCAGTGGCTCTTCCTTTCTTTTTAGGTTGGCTCTTCTCCAACGCAAGGGGTATCCCTAAGGCAAGTCTAAGTCAAATTGTTTAGGTGTGTCAATGAAGTGTTTATGGACCAATATGTTTTGGTTTGGAATCTGTTTTAAAGTATTTCCATTGAAGGTATGCATATCTAGGTTTCCAACCAAGTTTTAAGTAGAGTGTAGGATAGTTTGTGTTTGGTTCATAGACTTGTGTCAAATCTGAAAATTTAATGATCTTATGTGAGAGTTATTTTTTCAGATTTGCAAAGGAAATGAAAATTGAGCAAGTAAAATGTAAAATGAAGATGCAATACTTAATAATGCAATCTGGAAATTAAATTTTTGCATTTAAATTTGAATGCAAAATGTAGAAACTAATATTGAAATTCTAAAGAGAAAATTCCAGAATGCTATTATATGAAATGAGCCTAATATATGATTTAAAAGTGAGGTCTAAGGCTTTAATACAATCTGGAAAAGACAAATTTCTGAGCTATATCAAGTGCTGTAAATGCACTTGATATAAAACATAAATTGAATACAATATCCAGAATGTATAAAATTAAAAATAAACTAGTCTATAATGGAAAAATCATCATAAAATGAGGTCCTAGGTCACTATGCTATGCTGGAAATGCACATTTCTGAATTAATTTAAGCGCTGGAAATGCACTTAATCAAAACAGAAATCCTAAACAAAATTCCATCAAGCAAATATAACACTTTATCCTAGTGTAAAGTCAATAAATTAAAATCCTAGACTAAAATGGTTGCTGGAAATTGAAATTTTCTGAAAAAAGTAAAAGATAGAAATTAATTACTTAAAATAGAAAATGAAACCAATTATCAGCAAGCTAAAGAAATGACAAAAATAACTAGAAAATAGAAAAATTGAAAGTTTTATGGATGGATGAGAGAGGATGATTGGTGCCTAACCAATCCTTGGGCTATGGAATCATCCACTATTATGAGGAGGGCTTAAATTCATCTACGATAAAGAATCTAAGGGCTTTCCTAAAGCATGCTACAAAAATCTTATATGATTGTAAATTAAAACTACAACTTATGCAAGGAAATGATCATAACATGCATTGATTTCAAAATCAAATCTAAGTGTTTGCTTTATTAAATATCCGTAAGTCTAGTTACCACTCTTTGAAGAAACTAGATATGAAACATTAAAAAAAGCAAAACAAAGAAACAAGGGAGAAAAAGTTCACTCCTAGTTTAAATCCACCCCTTGAAGTTGTCTCTTACGTGGATGGCCTTGGTTCAATTCCTTTGCATGCATAAAGAAAGCTCCAATCCACAACAAGTTACTCATATAATGGCCTCACACAACATAAAAGCAAAAATTCTCCAAAATATTTGCTTCAAGAAAAAGAGATGCTCTACTATAGCTCACTCAACAACAACCATTACAAGTGAGGGGAGTCTCTTATTTATAGAGTTCTAGGATCAACCACCTCAGAATAAAAAAATAATAACCTAGTAATCATGTTTGATGCATCAAACTAGTACTAAAATAATGTTACAATGCTCCTGAATCGATCATCAAATAATATATTAATCCTTTCATGAGAGGATCAAGAAGCTAGGGCACATGCCTATGTAGTGTTCTTTATTAGAAAATTGTAAGACTCGGAGCAAGAATAATAGAATATACCCAAATCTATTGCAGAAATGACATTATAACAACAGTAGGCAATAAAAGAACCAAGATGCCACAAAATGACCTTTATTGATGAGAGCAATGTTCACTTGCATCTTTGAGGGGGCGACCTCCAATTGAGTAGAAATTTGATTACAATATACTTCACAAGACATCTCATTACATTGCTTCTAGTTTTTTATATAGTTCTATTTACCTCCTAAGAACTTTCTAGAGAAGGAATTTTCTAGTGGGCAGAACCTTCTAGTAAACCTTCTTACAATTATTGCTTTCACACTACTACATGGGCCTTATTTACTAGATATGGCCTTCATACATAGCAATCTATCTATCTACTTAGGGGGTTAGGGTAGGACCTTAACATGCCCTCCCCCTTAGAAATCAACATTGTCCTCAAGGTTGGAGATGAGGGAATTGTTGAAGGATCTTTGTTAGTTCCCGTGTGGCATCCTCGGACGGTGTATTCTTCCACTGTATTAGGACCTCCTAGATAGTGCATTGGTGGAGACAACGCTCTTTTTTATTGAGGACGACCTCAAGCTGCAACCAAATGAAACCTTCTTCGTCTAGTTCTGGAAGACTAGTTTGAATACGACAAATAGATATGACAACTTTCTTTGAGCAGGAGACACGAAATATTGGAATTTTAGAGTGGCTTAAGTTCCAATTTTCAAGCCACTAGCTCAATACATTTGAGGACCTTATAGGGGCCATAAAACTTGTTAGCAAGCTTTTGGTGGTGGTTGTCTTTGAGGGAGGTCTGCTTATAAGGCTATAGATGAAGGAACACCTGATTCCCTTCTTCAAAATGGCGTTTTGAATGATGTGATCAACATGTTGCATCATCCTGTTTTGAGCCATTATCCTATTATCCTTTAGAGTGCGGAGAATGTCACCCCGAGCTGTGAGGGTTTTGTCTACTTTCTGCACCTTAGAGACTACAGGCAAGTAGGATAGTATTGATGGGGGCTTTTGGCCATAGAGAGCCTCAAAGGGAGTCATTTGAGTGGCACCATGAAAAGTTGTACTATACCACCATTCTGCTAGAGGTAAGCACTAAACCCATTGGGATGGTCATTCTAAAGTAAAGCACCTCAAATACGCTTCCAAGCACTTGTTTACAACTTCAGTCTTACCATCAGTTTGGGGGTGACATGCAGTGCTTAGATTCAATTGAATGCCCTGGAGCCAAAACAACTTTTGCCAAAAATTGTTAGTGAAAGTGGGGTCATGGTCCGTCACAAATTACAATAGATTCTGACATACCATGGAGTTTAAAGATATTATCTATGAATACTTGAGTGACCATGGAGGCTTTAAAGGGGTGTTGTAGAGCACAAAAGTAAGAATATTTGGAAAGACGATCAACCACAAACATGATGACGAATTTATTGCGAGATTTGGGTAACACCACAATGAAGTCCATAGAAATGTCAATCCATACAGTGGAAAAATGGTTAAAGGTTTTAGTTCACTTGGAGGTTTCACTGTTTCTCCCTTATGTCGTTGGAAAATGTCACATTATGCCACAAAGGTGCAGATGTCTTTCATTCCTTCCCAAAAAAATGAACATTTGATCCTTTCAAATGTTTTATGAAATCCTGAATGACTTGCTGTTGGAGAGGCATGGAGTTTAGATAACAATGTTGACTTAAATGTGGTTTGCTTGTTCAAATAAACATGCCCTTTATAATGAAGCTCTTTATTTTTCCAATTGTAGCCTTGATGTGCATGTGGTTCCATTTGAAGTTGTTGTATCAGGCGAGAGCTTTTGGGATTTGTTAACCATTCTTTGTAGACGTCATTCAATCTGTTTGCTACTATGAAGAAGAGTGAAAAAGGGACCCATCCTCTTCATACTTTCGAGAGAGAGCATTTGCCACCATATTCTCCTTGCCCTTATAAATTATCTCATAGTCATATTCCAACATTTTGGTGATCCATTTTTTTTGTTCACGGGACAAAATCCTTTGATCTAGGAAGTATTTTAGGTTACGACAATCTATTTTAATATGGAAACGTTGCCTGAGCAGGTATGGATGCTAGATATCCACAACTTGCAATATAGCCATCATTTCTTTTACGTAAGTTGATTTTCCCAAGTGCCTCTCATAGAGTTATTTGTTGGTAAAAGCCAATGGTTGCCTCTCTTCCATGAGTATTGCTTTGATGTCTTTACCGAAGGTGTCACATTCCAAGACAAAGGTCTTAGTGAAGTCTGGCATTGCGAGTACTAGGGTTGTACACATATTAGCACTCTTCAAATCTTGGAAGGCCCATTCTATGATGTCATTTTGATTGAAAGCATTTTTATCAGCAAGGTTGTGAGAGGAGCTGCAATCTTACCATAGTTTGTTACAAACTTTATGTAGTAACCGGTAAGGGCAAGGAAACCTCTTAAACTTTTGAGAGTTTTGGGGTGGATAATATCCTTCACTGCTTCAATTTTCTTCGAATCCACATGTATACCATCATGACTAACAATATGCCCCAAATATTCCACTTCAGAGACGACACTAAACTCACATTTTGACCTATTGAAAAAGAGTTGATGATTAACAAGTAGTTGTAAGCTTAGTCACCGAGTTTGGCGATTTTCAAGCATAAAATTCGAAATTTGCCGATTTTTATCCAATCTCGAATTTATTCGATGAGATTCGCCGAACTTCAAGCCGAATTTAATGCCGAACTCGAATCTGTATTTAAACCTAAACAAATTCGCCCAAATTCATAAACATTCGCCTAGGGTTGGATGAGGTTCGCGCGAGTATGGTTAAAAAAAATTAAAAAATGCACAAGCCGCGAACTAAAAACCCAATTGTCGCCGCCTAGCTTTATTTCCATTGTCTTTTGCTTGCGACCTGTGCTCCATTCAACTTGCAAATCTTTTTCCGTGACTAAAATCTTTTCCCTCGCCTTGGATTCTTGGCCGAATCCATTGTGCAATGACCAACATACCGTAATTGGCATCCCTAACCTCGCCTCTTCTGATCGACATCTAGTTCTTATGGCCTACGAATAGTCTACTAGAAATCGAGGGGCTCAATTTTCTTAAACCTGTCAAATCAAGGATAAGCTGGCTAAGCTAGTTGTGGGAAATGAGAGTCAAATGAATCTCATTTTTTAGTTGAAAAGCGACAACCTAATCTTGGAAATTAAGGTGTTAAATTATTGAAATTTAAGTTTATATATATATATATATATATATTATTTTTTCATATTTTAATGCTCATGCATTTAGTATTAGGTAAGAGCACTATATATCTGACATATTGAATTGTAAAATATCATATTAAATTCTAAGAGGTAAATTATTTTTTAATTTATTTTTTATAAATAAAGAATACAAATTGAGAGAAAAAATATAAAAATATGAAAGGTATATATATATATATATATATGTTCCAGTGAGAGGAATAAAACACATCAGATTATTGGTTAACTAAGCTGTCATTAACTTTTATATGAGTTTTGGCCATTCATAACACACGGAAAATTCAAATATTTTCCAGCATTAGTGCCTTTGTAGATCCTCTCAGTTCTTGATCTTGGCATTGAGAGTGATAGAGCTAGTACTTCACTTAGTGGTGATCATGCTTCTAGTGGTTTTACTGCCCCTAATGCTCTTGATGACATAGAGCTTTTTGTTGTAACAAGTAGGCCACAGGAACATCAAGACTAAAACTTGTGTTATGTTCTAGTTTTCTTTTTGCGTGCTCACTTTTGTAAAACTTTTTAATGTTATGTTTCAAACTTTCAAAACTTTCATTAACATGTTTTTAAATTTTGAACAAGATGATGTGTTTTTAAAATATATATTTAATGATTAATCATGTTTGCGTGTTATTTTCATTTTTATCATATATGTTATAATGAGAGTATCAAATTTTATTATATATATTTTTTATTTTTCAAATTTTGTATCTATCGAACTTAATGCCGAATTTTATCCCAAAAATTTCGACTGTCGAATTTTTGTCGAACTTCAAGCTCGTTGAATTTGAACATGAACACGAACCAAGTGACTAAGGTTGTAAGACCTGATCCACATGGGACATGGGCATGCCAAGTTTTATTGTAGATCAAGATGTCATAAAAAAGATAGGGACAAAATGATGTAGAAAGGGTTGAAAGATTTTGTTCACGAGACTTTGGAAGGTGGAAGGTGCATTGCAAAGGTCAAAGGGCATCACCAAGAACTCGTAATGGCCTTCATGAGTGCGAAAAACAATTTTAGGAATATCTATCTCCTTCATGCAAATTTGGTGATAGCCCGAGCAGAGATCAAGTTTGGTGAAGAATTGAGCACCCTTGAGCTCATCCAAAAGGTGACCAATAACTGAAATGGGGAACTTATCCTTGACTATTATTTTGTTGAGAGCTTGAAATTCAGGGCACTTGTGCCAAGTGCCTTCTTTCTTAAGGACCATGACGACTAGTGACAAATAAGGGTTGTTACTAGGGAAGACGACACCAACGGCTAGCAAATCCTAAACTAACTTTTCGATTTCATTTTTTTGGGAAAATGGATGGTGATATGGGTTGGGTGGAGGCTACTTGGTATGAGCAGAATAGAATAATCATGCTCACCTCGGGAGGGTGGTAGGCCTTGGGGAGGTTCAAAGATGAATTGCATGTCAGAGTGGATGGGTTGAGAAGGTGTCTCAAAGGCTTGAATGACATGGAATTGAGCCACAATGCTTGAATGTCCTTTTTTAAGAAGCTTTTCAATATGGTGGGAGCTGATGATCTTTGGAGAATTGATTGTGATTCCTTTGAAAGTGTAGTGATGCCTCTCCTGCTCGAAACTCATGTATAACTCAAGGAAATCCATGGTGATGGGACCTAAGGTTCGTAAAGATTCAAAACCCAAGACAATGTCATAAATTATAATCACCCATTTCAATAGCAAACATGTGGGTTTTTAAGGAATAATCACCCATTTGAAGCCACACATTTTTACAATGACCTCTGCATTTCATGAAACTTCCATTAGCAATCATGATCTGGAAGTTATTCACAACATGGATATAGCCGTGTGTTTCTTGGGCTGCATGTCGATGAAAGAAGTTATGGGTGCTATCGCTGTTAGTTAAGACAATGAATTTGTGATGTTTGATGTAGCCAATCAATTTAAGGGTTTGGGGAGTAGAAATACCGGTCAAAGCATGCAGGGAGATCTATTTGTGGTTCCACATCCCGCAAAGATGATGGGGAAGTGTCTTCAACTAGTGGAGGAAGAGTCTCCAGAGGTATAGCTTCAAATTCATCATTTGAAATGTCCTCTGAAATGGCAAGAAAAAATTTTTGCCCCTTACATTTATGCTCGTGAAAATATCTCTCATCACCGTTGTAGCAAAGACCTTTAAGTTGGTGCTTCACAATTTCGGTGCAGATTAACTTGTAGATCTTCAGGGGTGGAGAGGATGGAGAGGGATTGGTAAGGGGAGAAATTGTGGGATGAGGATGGGGAATAAATGGTGTCTTTTTAATTTGAGCATTCACGACCTTTTGGGCTTCCCAGGCTCTTTGAGAGGCTTCCAACCAAGTAGTAGGACAAGCTATTAAGACTTGTGCATGTATCTTTTCTTTCAAGTCACTAATAAACCATTCCCTAAAAGTTATCGAACATGCCTTCAGTGTGGATGGTGAGTTGCTCAAAAGCGGAGATGAACTCTTCGATTGTATTAGATTGTTTAAGTTTGGTCAGTCATCCTTGTTACCCCCTCTCCCCTAGGGTTAACTAGAGAAGATCATGTCTCATGGCCCGCAATGAAGACAATGATCCCGATGATCATGATGATCAACATGTCCACAAAGATCAGCCCAACATCTCCTCAGATGCCTCTTCCTCACCAACATGGCTCATCACACTCAATCAACAAGGCTCATTGGGAGATGGTGGCCCAACACATTATAAGGTACATTAGTCCTTGTTTTATATAAAGTGTCATATTTAATGCGTTAGGTATTTGAGTAATGATCATAGGTTGAAGTTGGATAATGAATCATGAGCTCAAAAGTTAAGCTTTTTGCCTTGTTTCACCTTGGTGGCCATCTTGGGTATCCTAGTCATGTGTTGTCACTCTTGGGGAAAAGGGTTACTACTGGTGGTTCCTTGAAAGGGGTAGCTCACCATTCCAGATCATACTTACCACTTTTCCATCCTTGATCCTTCCATTCTCCCACCTTTTCGGTAATGTGGTTACATTTACACCAAAAAGGCATGTACCTCAGCTAGTTGATAAAAGAAACAAATGGGATAATTAGGACAATTAAAATCCATAAGTCCACAATTGAGCTCTCTACCTCCTCATTAATGGCGATTGCCCCGAGTCCTAATGCGATTAAATGCATTCATCAATAAAAAAGGACTTGAATATATCCCGAACAAAAAGTAACAAAAGTGCTATGCTACCTTTTAAATGGGACTCGCAAATCAAATGAAATAAAGGAAAAGGAAAATAAAGGGGTTTGGAATGCAAAAAGTGCAGAGGAAAGGGTAACTCAATTGCCAAGCGCACCCTCCACAAAGGCACTCATGGAGGTGAGTCCATACACTGTCTTGCATGTTAATGACCCCATGCCCAGAAGTAAATCCCATGACCATATCACACCCACTACATATCTCTTATGGGTTTTTCCGGGAAATATCTCTCTACTTGGGTATTGACACACCTAATAGGATCCTTTGATGGTCCTCCCTGTTGATGTTTCTGGTAGTTGCGGGAGGTATTCACCTTCGGGATAACCTTTCTTATAGATGAAGTTGCCAAGACGTTAAAGGAAAACCATTGGAAGTCAAAGAAAATCCTAGAAGAGAAGTTGGCCTCACATAAAATAATAAAGAAGAATTATAATGCTCCAGAGGTAAAGTTGGCTCCAAAAGAAAAAGATAAACAAAAAATATATTTTCTAGAAAGTCAGGTCGGCTGTGCCAGAAAAGTCACTGGACAGATTAGTATAAATAAGAGTGACACCTTCCTCATTTGGCACACTCTCTCATGGAGATACAACGCAAGTTTGGTGGAGAGCTGCAGTTGCAGCTGCAACTGCAGAAGGAAGTAGGGTGCATCTTGGTTAGGGTTTCCTCATACCTCTCGCTAGGGTTTGTCTTTTGTGATGCGCATGGTGAAGGTCAGCCACTCTAGCGCTCTGGCTAGAGTGAGCTGCAACTTCATTGTTGGTTATCTCTTGGTGGTGTGCTAGTGGAGGCTAGACACCCTAGTGCTCTGGCTAGGGTGTGCTGCATCTATGTTGCCGGGTTATCTTCTTTGTGGTTTGCTCTAGTGGATAGAGCTTGTTCTTGGTTATTTTGTCTTATTAAGGATATTCTCTCCAAGAAGGTTGCTGGGATTTCTCCCCTTGTGTAGAAGGGTTTCCCAGGATGTGTATGTTATGCTCGAGGGTGGCACGAGTAGGTGCCTATGGTCGGGTGGGGATGGTGCAACATCACCTATGGAGAAACGAGCATACAAAAGAAGTTCAAATTGCTATGGTAAATCTAATGTTAATGTAATTAACGAAAATTCAACATGGAATCAGAGCTTGGTTTCCTTTAGAACAGTGCAATCGCTGGAAGGAAGATCGTGGGATTTACCTTGCCGCTGCACAGTTTTATTTTGTCAAGCTAGTTGGAGCACCTTGAAGTTTTAGGGTTTGCCGTTGCTTATCACTGCTGCTGAATGGTGCTACAATTTCTGAGGTATGTACTTGTATATGTTAAATTGTATTATTATCTTGAGGGTGTTTCGTAGGAGAAGGGAATTTTGTCCAAGCCACAAATCATAGATCCAGAGGGATCTCAGCACATTCAGAGGAACAACGCACCCTCCGGGTTTGATTGTTTTGATATGTCTCTAGTTGTTATGGCATTATTGCGATCGTATGTTGCATCTTGATCTATTGAAGTTATGATCATTATACTAACCACTTAAATACTAGAGATGCACTTGTTGATCTCCCCTCGAGGATATATTCTTGTTTTGTTGTCTTTTTTGGGCAGGTTATCTTGTTAAATTCCATGGAGGCTACCATGGAAATGTTGTTGTTCTTGTTTCTTGTTCTGGGCAGGAGGCAGGACACTAGTGATAGCTTTAAGAGGGAGCTATAGTGACGGTTGCCTAAGGCAACATATTAGTTAGTCTCTAGTTTGAGACATGAAGCAGATATCTGTAGCACTCATATATCACAACCAATGGCGCAAATCATGAAGCAGGGTGGCTTTCAAAGGATCTTGCAGGACTTCATCAGAGACCATGGTGTAAGAGGGAGCAGTGAGGCTCCATCACATATCCATAGATGAGTAGGTAGCTGACATTTGTACTAAGCCTCTGTCTGGGACAAGCTTGGCAAGAATGCAAATGTTTCCTTGGGGGAGTGTTGATGATTGTAGCATCGTGCCAATATTCCAAGATTGATCAGACGGACTTGATCATGTGGGAATAGGCTCAGATGTAATCTTCGATGGATTGAAGATTTGAGTTGTTGCGAGATCTCCAGGAGGATATCGGGTAGACATTCCAAGATTGGTCAGACGGACTCAACCATGTGGGAATGATCCCAGGGTAGTCTTCGATGGAATGAAGGATTGAGACCTTGGTATAGTCTTCGATGGACTGAAGGATTGAGACCCTGGTATAGTCTTCGATGGACTGAAGACTCGAAGCTCGACGTAGTCTTCGATGGACTGAAGACTCGAAGCCCGACGTAGTCTTTGATGGACTGAAGCTACGTAGTTCTCGATGGACTGAGGAATCCTCCAATGTGTGTGAATTGCATCGAGCATAACACTCACGATGAGGTGAGTGGCCCCGATAAGCATTGAGCCAACCCTTCTCCCAGTATTAGGCTGTAGACCGAGGGAGATAGGGAACATCTACATTCGGAGTAGATGTGCCCCGATGTAGTCTTCGACGGACTGAAACTCAAGGTGCAATTCCACGTGTCCGATAGCATTGAGCTAAATGCATTCATGGAGTGATCCTATGGGAATATGTACATTCCAGGAATGATCTTGATTATTCTAAAGATGCTCATGATCATGTGGGAATGTGGACATTCCAGGATCAACTATGAGGTGAATGTGGCTCTGATGTGGTCATAATTCTTGTCATGGGACAAGAACGACCCGAGGTGCTAGACACATGGGTGTGGAGATGGATCATCAATATAAGCTAATGAGGGTCATGGAGAAACTTTTCTATAACAAAAGAATACCAAGAACAGTACAAGATATGCTTGGAGAATGCCTTCCTCGTTGAGAGGGAGTATTGATGGTTGCAGCTTTGTGAAACATTCTTCTGTGACGATACTCCTCGATGGACTGAGTTGAGTATGACACTTTTCAATGGATTGATAAGTTGTACTGGGTTGGTGCCCAACGTCCCTTGGGAGTAAACCAAGTGGACACGTCATGGGCGAGTAGGTCCTTGACGATGCACTACGGGCGAGTAGGTCCTAGTGTATTCTAGTGATGATGAGGCCCTAGAAAAAGTCCACATTGGGTGTAGCCATGTGTGACGTGATGATGCTACCAGTAGCATGGTCTGTGTGACCATGGCATGGTCGAAGGACCATGGCATAGCTTGCGAGGCTACGAGGACCAGAGGAAAAACATCATGGAGAATACCTCCCCCGCTAAGAGGGAGTGTTGATGTTTTTGGTAGCCGCGAGAGGTATTCACCTCTGGGATAACCTTTCTTATAGATGAAGTTGCCAAGATGTTAAA
Source organism: Picea mariana (assembly GCA_032191745.1). NCBI lineage: Eukaryota > Viridiplantae > Streptophyta > Pinopsida > Pinales > Pinaceae > Picea > Picea mariana. The sequence continues at coordinate 44,617 of JASDQU010014882.1, forward strand.
GGAAAACCATTGGAAGTCAAAGAAGATCCCAGAAGAGAAGTCAGCCTCACAAAAAATAATAAAGAAGAATTATAATGCTCCAGAAGTAAAGTCGACTCCAGAAGAAAAAGATAAACAAAAAATATATTTTCCAGAAAGTCAGGTCGGCCCTGCCAAAAAAGTCACTGGACAGATTAGTATAAATAAGAGTGACACCTTCCTCATTTGGCACACTCTCTCATGGAGATACAACACAAGTTTGGTGGAGACCTGTAGTTACAGAAGGAAGGAAGTAGGGTGTATCTTGGTTAGGGTTTCTTCATACCTCTCACTAGGGTTTAACTTTTGTGATGCGCATGGTGAAGGTTAGCCATTCTAACGCTCTGGCTAGAGTGAGTTGCAGCTGCATTGTTGGTTATTTCTTGGTGGTGCGCTAGTGGAGGCTAGACACCCTAGCGCTCTGGCTAGGGCGTGCTGCATCTATGTTGCTGGGTTATCTTCTTTGTGGTTTGCTCTAGTGGATAGAGCTTGTTCTTGGTTATCTTGTCTTGGCAAGGATATTCTCTATAAGAAGGTTGCTGGGATTTCTTCCCTTGTGCAGAAGGGTTTCCCAGGATGTATATGTTATGCTCGAGGGTGGCATGAGTAGGTGCCTATGGTTGGGTGGCGATGGTGCAACATTGCCTATGGAGAAACAAGCATACAAAGAAGTTCAAATTGCTATGGTAAATCTAATGTTAACGCAATTAACGAAAATTCAACACTCCGATATCTAAACTTGCCAAATTGCATAAAGTCTTGAGCTCGTGTGAAGTCTGAAGGGGATACCCAATGAGAGTTGCTCACTTGCATTTTGTATTATTTGATGGGCTACTTTATATGCTTCTTAGGACTACTGCAGTTTGTGATTGTTGGTTTTTCTTGATTCCATGGTTTTGATTGACTTGAGTGCACCTAACATGGTCTTTGGAGAATGTCTGTGTGCTTCCACCCTAAGACGTTGTGCACTTTGTACAGGATACGACACCTGAGATGTAGGGCAGTGGGTCACCTGATGATTTACCCCCCTCTAGATACATCCTCTCATGCCTCCTAGACCTTGGACGATGGATAGATGAACTCTCCTTTGAGAGATATTGTCATGATGGCAGGCTGATGCCAGATGGGTAGAAAGCCCACACCTTGGAAAATGCACCCCACACCTTGTTCAACATTCGATAGAGGACATTGCACTTGGTTATGCTTGGACATCACTCAGAGAGGTGATGCCTCATCATTCCACCTTGGACGTTGGGCTCCTTGATGATGATGTCATGCGCTAGTGTTTGTTGATGATGTTGGGGATTGCTTGCCATCATGACACCATTTGATAGCTTTGATATGTGACGTAGCACTTGATGAGGATCTTCCACCTTGCTTACACCATTCGATGGTGACACATGGTCTTGGGAGTCTCCCTTCATCTTTTGGGAGCTTGACATCACCACATGTGTGACCTTTTCTGGTGTATTGGCATGTATTAACATTGTTAGAGGGTATTTGAGGGGTCGGCCCCACTTGTATCATGGATCATTGTTGTTTTAGCACATTATGTGGACACATGTGCTAGGGTTACCTCATATAAATGAGGCTAGTGCTCATTTTGATCAAACACAACTCTCAAACTTGTGAGATCACCACTACTTGCTCTCTTCTCTTTTTTGCTCTACTTGTCTTTTGTGCACTTTTTGAGGATGGATATGGTGGATGGTTTCTCTTTTCTTAGTGAATGATTGTGAGTTAGGGTTTCTTCATCCCACATCGACTTGGATAAGTAAGTCTTCTTTTTGTTGAGAAGTGTAACTCATAAGGTCGTCTCCATGCGTGGCGTCCTAGCATATGGGTGGAGGACAATGAAACTAGCCAAGTTGATGGGTTAGATTTTTTTCCTTAAGTCTAACTTAGAAAAAGTACATTAAATGTGTTATATTTTAATGTTGACTTAATGGGCACTTTTTCCTAAAGTTAAAAGTGAAAATAATTTGATGGTCTTTTAATTTTGGCCATCCATCTCATTAAGACAGTGAGGGTTGATCTCAACCCTTGATCTCTTTGGAGATAGGGTTTTCGCTTGTTCATTGAGATAAAAGAAATTGACTTGGTGGCTGGGTGCATAATGCACTTGAGAGAGGGCGATTTACAGGAGAGAGAAGCAAATTGCTTGAGGGTTTGCTGGAGGCTAATTGTAGAGAAGATAGAGGAGAGTTTTTGCAGGTGGATCGACTTGCTTCCTAAGTGTTTTGCATAGGATGTGCTACACATCTGAGAGAGTCGCACGTGTGACGCAGAGACAGCGCAATTGGACCTTACGATTTGCGCAAAGGCTTGTTTGTCGGGCCGATTTTGTGTTGCTGGGTTCGATTTGGTTTGGAGAAGGTTGCACATGTGCTGGGAAGAATTTTCGTTGGGGTTTCCTCAACCATTGTTGTAAATCGATCTTCTCTGTAAGAGATCTCTATATTTTCTGCTGCATAATAAAATCCACAAACCGAAGAACTGATTTTCCCACATTGGGTTTTTCCAGGGGTTATTTTACCCAAAAATTCTGTTGTGTCTCATGTGATGTGATTGCTGTTACTCTCTATAGTGTTCCTAGTATTTATTTCTACTGTGCGATTTTATTTTTTGTGAAGAAACCTAGTTGTAACTGTTAAACTGTAATTTCAGATTTATTATTTGGTGAATAATTTTTCTGGGTAGTTGAAGTTTTCGTTCATCTTGCTGGGTTTTAGTGGATTCACACTTTTTCAAGTGTTTGTTCATGGTGTATCATGGTGAATGGTAGATGGGTAGAAAGCACACACCTTGGACAATGCACCCTACACCTTGTTCAACATTTGATGGAGGATGTTGCACTTGGTTATGCTTGGACACCACTCAAAGAGGTGATGCCTCGTCATTCCACCTTGGATGTTGGTCTTTCCACCTTGGACGTTGGGCTCCTTGATGATGACATCATGCGCTAGGGTTTGTTGATGATGTTGGGGCTTTCTTGCCATTAGGACACCATTTGATGGCTTTGATATGTGACGTGGCACTTGATGAGGATCTTCCACCTTGCTTACACCATTCGATGAAGACACATGGTCTTGGGAGGCTCTCTTCACCCTTTGGGAGATTGACGTCACCACACATGTGACCTTATTGTGGTGTATTAGCATGCATTAACATTGTTAGAGGCTATTTGAGGGGTCAGCCGCACTTGTATCATGGATCATTGTTGTTTTAGCACATTATGTGGACATATGTGCTAGGGTTACCTCATATAAATGAGGCTAGTGCTCATTTTGATCAAACACAACTCTCACACTTGTGAGATCACCACTTCTTGCTCTCTTATTTCTCTTTTTCACTCTACTTGTATTTTGTGTACTTTTTGAGGATGGATATGGTGGATGGTTTCTCTTTTCTTGGTGAATGATTGTGGGTTAGGGTTTCTTCATTGCACATCGGCTTGGATAAGTAAGTCTTCTTTTTCAAGTGTTTGTTCATGGTGTATCATGGTGAATGCTATATATTGTTAAAGTGTTGCATGTTACCTTGGATGCTAGGTTCTCTTGCTAGAAACCCTAGGAGGGATTAAAAGTCTTTATCTCCCTCCCTTTTTTTATTCATCTTGTTTGTTGAAGCATTTAAGACCTAGTCCTAGGGATTAAAAGTCCTTATCCCCCTAGGGTTCTGTCTTGGTTAGCTCAAAATCTAGGGTTTATAAGACCATAAACTCAGACCTTGACCTAGTTCGCTCTAATCCTGAAATTTGACACCCTAGAAGGAGAAGAAACCTAGGGTTTATAAGGCCATAAACTTTAGGGATCCCCTCTTGAATTTGATCCTAGGCCTATAAGGCCATAGTCCTAGGGTTTCAAATTCTCTCTTCTTGGCTATCCAATTTATGGTGTTGCTTGACTCCATTGCCCAAAGAGAAGAAACGACACTAGTCTTTGGTTTACAAGTGTTTGCAAAACTCACACAACCCTCTCTCTCTCAAAGCTATTTGACAACAAACCCACTAACCTCATTTACTCACTAATCCTAACTCAACACTTGGCAAACAAAGAGAATTTATTTCTGCTGTTATAAAAGGTTTGCTACAGCCATTAGGCCTTTACTAATTTCTGATAACTTAGTTAATATTTGGGGAAAAACAGCTCATAATTATTGTTTGATGATTGGATATTGATCTACTTGTTGAGGGCTAAAATCTAGAATATAATTGCTAATTTTTCTGGGCTGATTTCTAGCTGCTGTTGCAAAATACCTATTGCTGATATACACTGGTTTACTGCTGCAATTTTACAACAACAATTGGTTTTACTTGATATCTAGCATCTAGAGGTGATTGGTAGGCGATATGATTTGGTAAATGATTATGATATACATTGGAATGTTTCTTGTTTTGCACAGGTTAACCAATTATCTTGTATAACCAATTCCAACTTCTCCATTTTTCTAGACCTAGCCCATCTCATTGAGTGACCAAAATAGGGGGCCATAGACTTGCCCTTAGCTTGCGATAGGATCCCTTGAGATCACTAGGGAAACCTCCCTTGTTTGGATCTATTTCCTTTACTAAAAGGAGGGAAGTACTTGCCTAGGTGACAATGACGAGTACTTCTAGCTGTTACACAAGATTGGCATCTTGTGGAGGGCTTTGCACAAGTACAAATATTGTGATAACAATCCCAAATGATGAGTCTTTATTTCAAGGCATTCATAGAGGTCCGAGACAAATTGTGTCCAAACAATATAACCCTGGTGGGAGTTCTTATGGCATTGCCACCATTGCCATCGTTCAAGATCTAAATATAAGACACCCACACGAAGTTTCATTAAGTCATTTGTGATGCCATGTGGGGAAAAATAATGTTCCATCTGAGTGATCTAGCTTGTGGGGTCGGATCCATCAAATTTGTTGAGATCCACTTTAGGGAGTTTGTTCCACATTTGAGTCATAGGATCATGAACACGTGGGGTAGAGTGAGGCCTCATGGGATTGGATGATTTAGCTCCTTCCTTTTGGGATGATTTGTGCTGCCATTGATAATTCACAGGTTGAGTTTGCATCACCACAAGTTTGGACAACTGGTCTAGGAGTGACTCCAGGTTGGCGAGCTTGTCATAGATGGCATCAAGATTTTGCTAGGTAGAGGAGTGGTTTTGCACTATTTTGTGTTACAACTCATCACATAGAGTTTGCAAAGAGGAGACCCTAGTGGTTAGCTCTACACCTCGAGTAGCCATAGAGATGTGGGTCCACAAGAAAGAGGTTACTGAAGAGTGGTACCAAGGCAATCGACACTGCGTTTTGGGTTTGTTGAGATAGTTCCCTGATAGTGGGGCGAGAGGGTCCACCAAAGACTTACTAGAGATGGTACCACGTTGATCATCTTGACACAAGGATTTTGTTGAGATAGGTCTCAAATAACGATGCGGGTAGGACCCAAAGTTTTTTTTAATACTCCTATGGAGTTACACCCCCCCTTGAATATTACTACGCTGACATAATTCTCAAATTATCAATACTACATTTTGTGTAGAAATTTCGTGGATTGATAGTAGGGAGCAGGTTTTCTAGTGATATAATTCACAAAGTCTCAACACGACAGTTTGTGTAAGAATTTCGTGGACTGGCAATAGGGAGTAGGGTTTCTAGGGTCTTGAAGGCAAAGGAGTGCCAGGTGCTATAGCTCTTTGATATACGTGCAGGGTCCAATAGTAGTACTTGGCCCACTTTCTCAAGGCACCAACTAAGGGGGTTCGACCATACCTTTACTCGTAATACTTGATTACCCTGATACTAGAGAGTAATCTTCTTGAATGCCGTTCTTGGTGCACCATAACAACAAGATAATCGATCAACTTATCTAAAGCTAGTTTTAGGTAATAACCTAGGGGACTTCCAATATACCCGAGGGTACATGGAAGTGAAATCCTGTATATAGGTGCTGTATGATGTGGTACTTCTCGAAGGGGTGCTAACGGGGGTTGCAATGGTGTCCAACTAGGTGAAACCACTTGTATTTGCTGCGTGTATTCTTCCCCTATCGTAGATCCGTTGAATGATAGATCACTGTGTTATTTATAGAGGTCAAAATATGTCTCTAGCTTGAAAAAAATGCTCTAAAATATTGGCTTAGGAAAGTGCTCTAATACCACTTGGTGTTCTTTATTAGAAAATTGGAAGATTTAGAGTAGAAATAATAGAATATACCTAGATTTATTGCAGAAATGATAGATTATAACAACAATAGGTAACAAAAGAACTTGAATACCACAAAATGTTTACTTTTATTGATGAGAGCAGTGTTCACTTACCTCTTTGATTGAGTAGAGGTCTGATTAACAATATACTTCACAAGACATCTCATTACATTGTTTCTACTTTTTGATATGGTTCTATTTACCTTCTAAGAACTTTCTAGAGAAGGAACTTTCTAGTAGGGGGAACCTTCTAGTAAGCGTTTTTACAATTATTGCTTTCACACTACTACATGGGCCTTATTTACTAGAGATGGCCTCCATACATAGCAACATATCTATCTACTTAAGGGGTTAGGGTAGGACCCTAAGAGCCTAGGAAGGCCTATCCAACAAAGAACAATAAAATAATGTCAAAGAGACGAGCACCCTAGGGAAAGGTGCAAGGTAGTTGCAACCATTCTCCAAAAATAGCAAACAATAACCTCCAACAAGTGTGCCCTCCAAGAATAGCTTGAGACCTTGTCAAATCATAATAGATTGTCTCCAAATAATGCAAATGGTCCACCAAGAGAAGGCATGCCACTCCATAAATAGCAAGAGACTAGGTCCATTGAATAAAAAATGATAACCAAGAGATAACTCCTCCATGCAAATCTTGAACCATGTGAAGAATCTCCCCAAAATAGCAAGGGCACACTAGTTCCAAGTCAAATAGACATCATCAAGGTGAAAACATGGTGTGAATAGGGCTTATTCGAAGGCGTAGGTGGACCTTCTAGTGGAACACACCACCTAAGAGAGAGTGCCAAGAAGATGGAGTCAACAAATGAATGGAAAAATGAATAAATAAATGTGGAAGTGGACAAATGGGTAGGATGCATGCATTACTAGACCTCAAAAACTGTGCAATCTCAATCACCTCCTCAACATATGTGCCAAGGCTAATGGATAGCCAACAAAGAGTGGCGCATGTGAGTGTGAACAAGGCTAAAGAGAGCCAACAAATTCCTCATGAGGGAAACCACTAACCAAATGTCATTTTTTAAATATTAGTTTGCCTCAACATGTGTGCCAAAGGAGAGTGCTACACTCAAGTTGTGTTCCTCATGGACATTAATTTGCATTCCCTAGCAATTTTTTGCTTTTTTAAAATTGCAACTTAGGGAATGGGGCCTCAATTAAGGTTTATAAACCAATAATAAATAAGGCCAATAATGTAGCACTTAACCTTAGGTTTCGGTTTGATTAATCAACGATGAAATATCCCAAACCACTTTGGGATGTTCACACATGGAAACTGTGATATAATGGAATATGCCAAATGAGAGGTTAATTATGAAGGAAAAACTATATGAGAATGGATGAAATAAATCATGCGCCCTCTAGGAGTCGGGAAATGATGTAATATGAATTATGTCTAGGTAAAATGAAAGGGTGATGAAATAATGGATAGTACCTAGACAAAATGATGAAATGATAATAAAGGGGTAATGACATTAGAAAAACCACTAGGAAAGTACCCCACCAAGCTAGAGGACACAACAACTAGGAATAAGACTTGAACCCCTTATGCAATGACCAAGTAAGAATCATGATTGGAACATCATGAGCACAAGATAAAGATAATAAGAGATTCTCCACCAATAATCAACCATGGAGTAGCCCCTGTAACATGATGAATATACATCGTATGTCATTGAAGCAACCTCCACCAATGGCACAAACATGAACAATTAATCTGATAAGTTGAAATGAGTAAAAGAGTATGATAACGATACTGCCAAGTCATTATGTAAGAATGCCACCTTCTCCCATGGTTGGCCAAGGGTTGGGTAAACCATAAGGGTAGCATCAAAGTAACATGTACAATATGACAATACCTCCAGATTTGTAATTGGTACATAGGAAGTCCATGATTGTCATCTTGCAAGGTGTCATGAAATGGTCCTTAGATACCCCATACAATATATATGGTATAACATGTAGTGCATAATTTATATTAAAATTCTGATGCTAGTTTTATTTTATTTTACTTTTTTATTTAATGGTTTGGGTTGAGCCTACTCCATTTTGGGTCTTTCTTTCCATGGATGTTGTTTCACTTGGTCGTCCATCGTTGACCCTTTGGAGTACGACTATTGCTAACTAGGATCCCAATGCTTGGGGTACAATTGATGCTAACTAGGATCCCAATGCTTTGTGGCCCCTTGCACAACATGACGAGGGGGATGTTATGATGTATTTGTTGAGAATGGTGTGATCTTCACATGTGGCTACGACAAACCCATATTATATCATTAGTATATGTGACTAAGGCCAACTTGTACTCATGTATTGTAATACTAGGTTATGATTAAGGTACATAACTAAATCAGCCAACCATCCACAAAAATATCCATCCAAATCAGCCAACCATCCACAAAAAGATCCTTTCCAAGCATAGCGCATGAGAAAGAAAGACTAGTAACCCTCAAAGGCCGGAAATTTCAGATGTAGTCTCACAAATGGTGAGAGAAAGATGATGAAAAAATAAAAGTGAGGGTTAGCCTTTTTATGAGCACATGTTTGTCCACATAACACGTCAACAACAAAATACAAGTGGGGCTGACCCCTCATTTAACCTTTACAAATGATAAAAGTGCAAAAATAAATCATAATGAGCCACACGTGTGAGATGTCAATCCCTCTTGGGCAAGAGGGAGGCCTCCCAAGGCCACGTGGCATCAATCTAGAGCAGTGTGGGAGCAAGTGATGTTTCTCCTCACCAAACGTCATGCCATCCATCATCAATACCCCAAGAAGTCATCTGTAATGTCCCCCACCTCTTAGAGAGGTGATGTGGAGACTCAGTGGCCTGGGCACCCCCACTAGGTCATAGTCTTACACTGAAGGGGGAAGTCAAGGAGGCTAAAGTTATATTTTTAAGTTGACTTAAGAAAGGAAAAGGGATTAAGGGTAAAAGATAACTCAACA
>JASDQU010014882.1:66277-77724 GCA_032191745.1 Picea mariana
AATACAATAGATGGTCGATCTGGCATAAACCTCAGATGGCCGAACAAGAAATAAATATGAGCTACTACAAAATGCTCCTGACAATACAAAATAATCCTCCAAAGGCTGGATATACAATGAAGACTGAATCAAATAGATCTGAGCCGTACTAATGCTCATCCTCCAAGATGGAAAGTGCCACGCCCTGCTAGAATGCTGAAGCCCTCAATAATTCGGCTCTGCTACCAAAAGTGTCCAATCATCCCGAGAAATATGCCAAATGATAGATCGGGCAACTGTAAGGACAACCCAGATGTCCAAATTTTCAAATCCACTCTCAAACCCTGTAGATCTGAATTCCTCCACTGAATGACTGAAACCCTAGATGGTTTGGTTCTGATGAAGAAGGCCTCCAAATGCTCTAAAAATCTCCAAGAATATAGATCGGGCTATGAGAATCCCGTGGGAGAATTTTCAGACTCAGATCTCAAGCAGATCTCCCTAGATCTGAGTTTTACTGAATCACAGGACGTCCCCTATGGCTCCAAGACGTCCCAATCTGCAAACAAATGTAGAATGATGATAACCCTCCAAAAAATCCCTCAAACTGATGATCCTTCCCCTGCAAACAAAACCCAACTGTCAGAATGGCCCCAGGCCCTCAGGATAAGCTGGATCGAACCTCCCTCTAGATGATGGTGCACCCTTGCTAGAAACACAAGAACAGTATGGCCTGCTACCTTCTGAAGCGCTAGATGGAGATGGGTTGAGACTAGAATGGTGTGGATGAGTCATTCATCCCCGAGACCAAGCTGTAGAACAAGGTGAGTGGATATTTCACAACTGAGTTTCTCACAAGGGTTTGTACAACAAACCCCCAAACTAAATGCTCAAGAGCAATAGAAAATGATAATCCAAAACCAGAATGCCTAATAGGTGCGCCCCAACCTCTTACTTATACTTTTTTCCTTCTAATTCTCTGTTGAGTTAGATTAACTCCCAAGGTTAATCTTCTATTCTTCTGTTGAGTTACCTTTTACCCTTAATCCCTTTTCCTTTCTTAAGTCAACTTAAAAATATAACTTTAGCCTCCTTGACTTCCCCCTTCAGTGTAAGACTATGACCTAGTGGGGGTGCCCAGGCCACTGAGTCTCCACATCACTTCTCTAAGAGGTGGGGGACATTACAGTCTCCCCTGCTTGAAATTGCTTGTCCTCAAGCAATTCCAAACCTGCTTCTCTTATCACGTGTTCTTTCTCCCAAGTGGCATCCTCAATGGGTAAATCCTTCCACCTGACCAGGTACTCCTTGATGCTTCGGTTTCTAAGCCTCTTCTCTCGGACTTCTAGTACCTCCTCCGGAATCAAAACAAGCTGTCCCTCCTCATCCATGGGGGGTAATACCTCAATAGGCTTGATGTGTTGACCGAGGGATTTATTAAGGCACGAGACATGAAAAACATTGTGAATTCTGCTACCCTGTGGAAGCTCCAGCTCATAAGCTACAGCCCCGATCCTCCTGCTAACTCTGTAGGGTCCAAAGAAATGTGGCTGCAGATTCTCTGCTCCACTTATTTTAATGGAAGCCTGCCTATATGGTTGCAGCCTCAAGTAGACTAAATCGCCAACCTCAAAAGTCCAGTCAACTTTGTGCTTGTCTGCTTGGACCTTCTGCTGGTTTTGTGCCCTCTATAGATGATCCTTCAATTCCCTGAGAATGTCTTGGCTCTGTTGCACCCAATCCTGCACCATGGGTGCCCTGCTGTCCCCAAAGGCAATCCCCACAAAGGAAAGGGGATCATAGCTATATAAAGCTCTGAAGGGTGTCATACCTATAGATACATGATGGTTGGTGTTGTAGCAATATTCTCCCAAGTGCAACCATCTGACCCATGCTTTCTGTTGTCCTGATATGTAATTTATGAGGTATCCTTCCACCCATTTGTTGACTATTTCAGTCTGAACGTCCATATGAGGATGATAACTAGTACTAGGAGTTAATGTCGTACCTACTAATCTGAACAACTCTTGCCAAAATGTAATCATGAATTTGCTATCCCTGTCACTGATAATGGTCTTGGGTAGGCCATGTAGTCTGACCACCTCTCTAAAAAATAATCCATCCACCTGTGCTGCGCTGAATTCTGTGGCTATGGAAAAGAACTGTGAAAACTTTGTTAATCTGTCCACCACCACGAAAATACAATCCTTTCCCTGTGCTCTGGGAAAACCGGTGATGAAATCCATGGATATACTTTCCCACTTGTGTTCTGGAATGGGTAGGGGTTGCAACAATCTTGCAGGGTGCATGTGCTCATCCTTGTTTTCTTGGCATGTGGTGCACTCTTTGACATGCTTAATCACATCCTCCTTGAGGCCTTTCCATGCAAACCTCTCTCTCACCTGCCTATACGTCTTACTGATGCCCTGATGTCCTGCTACTGGTGAGTTATGACACACATGCAAGATCTTAGCTTTGAGAACTGATCCAGGAACTAAGAAGATTTGACCTTTGTAATAAATGAGGTCCTTTATGACCCTAAAGTTGTCATCATGTATTTGTCCGTCCAATAGTTGAAAAGTGAATTGATCCTTTGCATATTCCAATATCAAGTGATCCTTCCAGTCAACTGACATACCTGACATGGAAAAAATGGATGGCCTCCTGGATAATTCATCAGCTACTGTGTTGTTCTTCCCCTTGACAAATTCAATGTTGAAGTCGTAGGCCTATATTTTTCTTACCCATTTCTGCTGTCTTTCATTCAAATCTTTCTGCTCCAGTAGATATTTAAGACTATTATGGTCTGATTTGACCACAAACCTTGCACCTACCAAATATTGCCTGAATTTGGCTAGTGCATGCATGATAACCAACATTTCTTTGTTGTAAATGCTATAAAGTAGTTCAAGACCTCTGAGTTTCCAAATTTCATAGGCAATGGGGTGCCTATTTTTCATCAACATGACCCCTATACCTTCCCCCGATGCATCACAATCCAAGGTGAAGGGTACGCCGAAATCTGGGAGAGCTAGAAATGGATAGGTACTCATGACTTCTTTCATTTTCTCCATCATGGATTGGGCCTCGTCACTCCATTTGAAGGACCCATTTTTGGTCAGGTCAGTCAAGGGTGTGCACAGTTGAGAGAACCCTTTAAAAAATTTCCTGTAGTATGTGCATAGGCCCAGGAATCCCCTCAGTTCTGTGATTGTCTTCAGAGTAGGCCATTCCCTAATGGTTTTTATTTTCCCCTGGTGTACCTATACTCCTTTTTCCCCTATGATATGTCCCAAGTAGAGTACCTCTGTCATCCCAAACTCACACTTGGATTCCTTGGCGTATAGTGACTGTTCTTCCATGATTGACATGATTTGGTCCACATGTCGAAGGTGTTCCTCCTAGGTTTTGCTGTAAATGAGTAAGTCATCAAAGAATACCAACAATTGTTTCCTTAGCTATTTGTTGAACACATGGTTCATGCAGGACTGGAATGTGGCTGGGGCATTGGTTAACACAAAGGGAATTACCAAAAAATCGTAATGGCCATAGTGACACCTAAAGGCTATTTTTGAGATGTCCTCCTCCCTCATATTTATTTGATGGTAGCCCGAACGAAGATCAATTTTTGTGAAATAGATATCTCCATGCAACTCATCCAGCAACTCATCAATCCTAGGTATGGGGTACCTGTTTTTGATCGTCTTTTTATTCAAAGCCCGAAAGTCAATGCACATTCTCATCGTTCCATCCTTTTTCTTAAACAAGACTACTAAAGAAGTGAACGGGCTTGAACTCGGCCTGATGTGTCCCATGTCTAGAAGCTCTTTGATGGCCTTCTCTATCTCATATTTATACTTCTTGGGATGCCTATAGGGTGTGGTGATAACTGGTTTATCCCTTGCTTCTAGCTCAATAATGTGCTCGAACCCCCTGTTTGGTGGCACACCCAGAGGAATCGGCCCAAACACCTTGTGGTGCCTGTCAAAGATATTTTTAATCTCCGGAGCATAGTGCACCTTTCCCTTCTCGTCCACTCATGTTGAGACTTTACATTCTACTGCGTATACAATTTCTTCCCTTCTGAAGATGGCTTCCATCCTCTCGGCCGTGACCACTCTGGCGGAGTTACCTGTCATTCCTCTGAGCACAACCTTTCGTCCTCCTTCCTCTACAAAGGACATTTCCATGGTCTTGTAATTGGTGGTGATGGGACCTAAAGTGTTGAGCCACTGCACCCCTAGGATGACGTTGGTATCAAGAAGATCCATCACATACACATCCTGAACTAACTCATGCCTTCCTAAGGTGAGTTTCATACCTGGTATGTATCTGTCACAGGGAATAGTACTCCTACATGCTACCTCTACTTTGAATCCTTCAAACTCTACTGTAGGTATGTGCCTCCTCTTTAGTAATGCCTCATCAATGAAATTGTGGGAATCTCCTCCATCAATTAGAACCAAGACTCTCTGTCCCTGCAAGACCCCTCTCATCCTGAAGGTGTTGAAATTGGGTACCCCATTGATAGATTCCAAGGTAGCCTTCTCTCTAGCCGCACAGTCAAGTTCTGGAACCTCCTCTTCTCCTGTCTCTGCAGTTTCGGCCTCAATGTTTTGTATCTGACCATACTCTTCCTCCTCTTCATTGTCCGAGGTAACTTCTATATAGTGAACCTGGCCACGTCCCATGCACTTATGTGATGGATTCCATGGTTCTTTGCAAGTGAAGCAAAGTTTCTTTCTCCTTAGTTCCCTTCTGGCGTTGTCATCTATCCTACCAAGGCCCCTGCCAAATCCCTTTGGGTCACGTCCCCCTTGATTCATTGGAGGTCTTTGATCTCTTCCTCCACTGTTAAGAGGTGGTCTGGGTATGAATCTAGGCTTTGCAGCTGGCCCTAAATCCTTGGCCTTCCAAATGGCCTCCTGTAGGTTGTGGGGTTTAAAGGCCTTTACCCAACCCTTCAAGGGTTCCATCAACCCTTCTGTGAAAAGCATCATGAGCCTTGTTGGGGACATATCCTATACCATAACTACCAATCTTTGAAATTCATCAATATACACTTCAACCATACCTGTTTGTTTGAGTTGGGTAAGCTCCCGGAAATGTAGCTCGGGATCTCCTTGGTCAAATCTATCAATGAGCCTCTGAGTGAACTCTATATAGGATACAATCTGATTGTGGTCGAGTGTGGTGAGTCCATGATACCACTAGTCATGAGCCTTTCCATCTAGGTACATAGTGGCGAATTTGATGGCCTCCATCTCTCTCATGGGGTTGAGTTGCAGGTAAGTATCCAACTTTTGTACCCAATATTGAGATGTCATCTTGGTCATACCATCAAAATATGGAATTTCTATTTTTCCCGCTCTTCATTCAAACTCAAAACTACCTCTGTTGTTCATCTTGGGTTGATTTCTGAACTTGAGTTGACAATACTGGTCTAGAGACATATGTTTTTGGATCTTCATATCTAAACTGTATTATTCATTGGTACTCCTTGCCAATTGTCCCACAAAATCTTCAACCAATTCCTGTTGCCCTAGCTCATCTGAGAATGTGGGCATATATAGTCTCGGGTTGGCTCTACCACTCATATGTCAGCCAAGTTGTTCATCTGTGAATGTGGGTATGTATCTCCTCGAATTGATCTTGCTACCCATTTGACCCTTGAGCGTGTCTCCTTCCAAACTCCCCTCGGATCTGGAAGGTTTCTCCTGATTATGTATGATCTCTTCATGGATCGCACCAGATCCAACAACCTCCTTATGCCCATAAGTATCAGGGTCTTTCCCCTTATGTGCCATTTCCATTAGAAAAGTAGTTAGCTTGGATTGGTTCATGTTCATTATCTGTAGGTTCTCGTCAACTTTCTTCAATGTTTTAGAAAGCTCAGCCTATCCCTTCCTGTTGGTTTCATGGTATTTGTCCAAATATTGGACCAATGTGCTTTCTGTGTGGTTGATGGATTGCTGGAACTTGTTAAATTCCGCTACTACAAGAGTCAAGTCTAAATATTCATGGTCATGTCCGGAACCCTCCATCTCAGCCTCTGTTTCACTGCTGGGTTTCTTCCTCCGACCCATAAGGATACCGCTGTACCTTTGCATGCACTGATCCTTCCACAGGTTTGGAGTATCGAAGCTATGATTCCATTGTAATGATCCCAAGCCAAATCTTTTCTTGGAATCACTAAATACTACTGATCTATTGATGTGCAAGTATTTATTGAGTTATTAAGTGCATACAAGATTCATCAACACATGAAGATCACAATGTATTCAAGATGTAGAAGCACAAGCAAAGATCTGACCTTTTTATTATGAGCAATGTAAGTTCAATACAATAGATGGCCAATCTGGCATAAACCTCAGATGGTCTAACAAGCAATAGATATGAGCTGCTACAAAATGCTCCCGAAAATACAAAATAAGCCTCCAAAGGTTGGATATACAATGAAGACTGAATCAAATAGATCTGAGCCATACTAATGCTCAACCTCCAAGATGGAAAGTGCCACGCCCTGCTAGAATGCTAAATCCCTCAATAATTCAGCCCTGCTACCAAAAGTGTCCAATCATCCTGAGAAATATGCCAAATGATAGATCGGGAAACTGTAAGGACAACCCAGATGTCCAAATTCCCAAATCCACTCTCAAACCTTGTAGATCTGAATTCCTCCACTGAATGGTGCACCCCACTAGATGATTGAAACCCTAGTTGGTTCAGCCCTGATGAAGGAGGCCTCCAAATGCTCTGAAACTCTCCAAGAATATAGATCAGTCTATGAGAATCCCATGGGAGAAGTTTCGGACTCAGATCTCAAGCATATCTCCCTAGATATGAGTTTTACTGAATCACATGATGTCCCCTATGGCTCCAAGACATCCCAATCTGCAAACAAATGTAGAATGATGATAACCCTCTAGAAAATCCCTCAAACTGATGATCCTTCCCCTGCAAACAAAACCCAACTGTCAGAATGGCCCCAGGCCCTCAGGATAAGCTGGATCAAACCTCCCTCTAGATGATGGTGCACCCTTGCTGGAAACACAAGAACAGTATGACCTGCTACCTTCTGAAGCACTAGATGGAGATGGGCTGAGACTAGAATGGTGTGGAGGAGTCTTTCATCCCCGAGACCAAGCTGTGGAACAAGGTGAGTGGATATTTCACCACTGAGTTTCTCACAAGGGTTTGTACAGCAAAACCCCCAAACTGAATGCTCAAGAGCAATAGCAAATGCTAATCCAAAACCAGAATGCCTAATAGGTGCGCCCCAGCCTCTTACTTATACTTTTTTCCTTCTAATTCTCTGTTGAGTTAGGTTAACTCCTAGGGTTAATGTTCTATTCTTCTGTTGAGTTATCTTTTACCCTTAATCCCTTTTCCTTTCTTAAGTCAACTTAAAAATGTAACTTTAGCCTCCTTGACTTCCCCCTTCAGTGTAATACTATGACCTAGTGGGGGTGCCTAGGCCACTGTGTCTCCACATCACCTCTCTAAGAGGTGGCAGACATTACATGCATTGCGCATGGAAAAGTGTCTACATGTGACTCCTGAGATGCATTGCATATATCTTCCACATGAATTTTAGAAAACAAATCTGAAATGGAGTAGACATCATCTTCAATTATTGGAATACAAATTTCTGCAAATACTTTTGTAGAAGACTCTTCATAATAAGAGGTTTGATCTTCTGATGGTTTCTCTTCTGGCTCTATCTGTTCAACCTCCTGCATGAAATATTAACAATCTTCTTTATTCCCAAATAGAACCTCTAATCTGGTCCATAATTCATTTGGAGTTTATTCTTATGATTCTTCATATACTTGATGGAAAAGTTCGAGAGAAACAAACGTGCAGATACTTCCTATGGCCATATCTTGTCTATTGAGAAAGCCATTTTTCTCATCAGTGGAATCAGGCTCTACTTCCTTTGCCATATTTATTTGGTACAAGCCTATACATCTGATATGAAGCATAATTTTTTGCTTCCATTCCAAATAGTTATGAGGCATGAGAAGTATTGTCGATGAGTAAAACATAGATTTCATCTTTTTGCGTTCTTCAATCTTCAGTACCTGCAAAAATAATTTGGTGTAGATTTTKCTTAGCATTCCGTCGGCTCTAATACCATGTAAATGTGTTGGAACTGCACAAAATAGATCTAGCTAGAAAATACTACACACATTTGCAGAGAGAAATTAATAAARAAGAAGGAGAGAAAAAATGGAAGAATTCTCATTAACTGTATTCCACACTCAAAGATTGAATAATTTACAATAGATATAAGATACATGAGTAAATAATGTGCCATAGTGGTAGTCTAGGGTGATATGGACACACACCAGTAGTTACGAGAGTAAACTGCCACCTAGTCTAGTCTCTAAGGCAGTTACGAGAGTGAACTGCCACCTAGTTGAGTTAACTAGTCAACTAGTCTTCAGTTAACTGACTGAATAGAGAGTAGTGAGGAGTTAAATTAGGAAATCAAGTGTAATGAATCAGTCTAGTGATGATCCCAAGGAAAGTATGCATTAGCTGGTGATGATCCCAATGTTGCATGGCGACAAAACCAATGCAACATCTAAACTCAACTCAACTAGTCAAACTGAAGTGTCAACTGAAAGATAATATTTTCCAGGTGGAGTATTCTCCCCTAAAACATAGGAGACTGGATAATGACTAATTATGACTAATAAACAAGGAAAAACCTTAGGAAAAATAAATCCTAGGTGTCTGTGAAGTAACTCCAACAAGATTTTCTCTCACTTGAGTTTTTTAATTACAATTCAAAGTGATAATAACAATGAGAACACAATTACAATTAAATTACAATTGAGCTATTGTTGGAGACCTCCCCACTAAAAATGAAAATATGAGTTCCTAACAAACATGTAGTTACCACTAAAAATGAAAACATGAGTGCCTAACAAATATGAAACATGTAGTTATCATTCAGTTCCAACTTTGGATTAAAAAACCAAAAAACTTAGTATGATAAAATTCCTTACTATGAAAATGAATTCTTAATGAATTAATTTAAGTAATGTTCAATCCCTATTTAAATCTAACCTAACTATCAAAATATAACGAATTGTTATTTCCATACTCCATTCAATTTGTGTCTCTACAAAATTTGACTTAAATTTTTAAAAGAGAAAACTTTAAGAACCTCACATTCTTATTATTCATTTCCCAAAATTGAGAACTTATCTCTTGCTTGGATTCTAAACATTGTTCTTCTCCCTAAATATTAGACTTTCTGATAGATGCAGATGTAAGAAATTCCATTGTAAAATCTAGATCACTTGATATAGTCTCTGGTACACTTTCCAATGCTTGGCTACCATCTTTGGCTATCTCTTCTAGCTCTGCTTCTTCGATTTCTCTTCATTTGATTCAAAAATTTGTGAAGACTTTGAGAAGCTCATTTTATTAATATTTTCATGATGTTGTGGAGTCTCTGTGTTTGTTGGTTGAAATACCTCTTGTATTTGACCCTATATAATCCTTTGTACCTACTCCCAAATGTACAGATTCATCAACTGGTCTAGCCGAGGTTGATTATGATGTTCATATGGTGACAAATCCACCTTAATCCTTTTGGTAGAAATGATGGAATAGGGATCATAATGCAAAATTTCTTCTTGTTGAAAATTCATCTCCTACAATAGACTTTCTATCAACTTTAAAGCTTCCCTAGTATTAACAAAAACATTTCCTACATTCTTTTTTTAATTTAAAAGTAGTATTTATTTTCTTTGACACAAAATTGACTTGGTCAGAATTCAATCTTTGTGTAATATATTCTGGGAAAAAAACCTCATGGTTAGAAATTTTGGCAATTTAAAAGGTTTAACCTCAACACCATAGATCTTGATCTCTGTATAGTCTTGAAATAAAAACTAGTCACCTACCTTTGTATCTGAAGAGAAATGAAATTATGCTTCAAAGTTTGAATAAAACCTAGAAGGAACCTCTTCATGAAAAAGAGAATAAGCCATAGACATGAATCGATCAATAAAATATGAAAATCCAACATTTTAAGGTTTCTTCCCAATCAATTAAGTCCAATGAATCATTGAGATTGGATTTCTAACATCATCTTCGAACTTTGAGTCCAAATGTTGAAACTTCGTTACTTGGAAATACCAAAACAAATGAACTAGATAAAACTGGAATCTACAAAACATACTAATTGTAAACTCTGCCAACTAATAGTTCAATGTTTCAGCTAGATGTTGGGAAAACTTGAATCTGGTTAATGACTTAATTGCAGAGGGGTAAATAGATTAAATAAACCCTAAAACAACCTCATTGACCATTTTATCATTATCATAACCCAAAATGGAACACATCATGCTGATAATTTGTCTAGAAATTTTTGGGAACAAGCTTGTTAAGGTCCTAACCCGCACATAGGTAGATCAATGTATTCGGATGTAATAAAGGTCAATATTAATAAGACCTTTCAATAAAATAGAATAAGGTGGATGTAAGAAGACCTAATAGAAGCTTCCGCTTCTAGAAGGATCTTCCTCTAGATGCTTCTCTTAATAGACATATTTAGTATAAATAAGAGTCGAGGGTATGAAAACCCTAGCGTGGAGATTATTGTAACAGAGCTCTGCTTGACTGGAGGTTGCCCCCTCGAAGAGGCCTGTGAACATTGCTTTCTGAATCAAAGTGATTTTCTATTGCTATTTCACAACTTATTTCTGTGTATTGTGAAGATTATGCTGGATATTTTACTGTTATTCTGCCATTTCTAGCATTTTATTTCTGTTCTGCATATTTTATATATCTGGTATCTTGCAAGTGGTATCAGAGCACTTTCCTTGGCAAAAATTGTGGGTATTTTTTTTTAGGGTAGATACGTATTCCGGTGTCTTTAAGCCACAGAGATATGTTGTTACGCGCATAAACTTGCGGTTGTGGGATTCATACACGCAGGAAATACAAGTGGTTCTTAAGCGCACGTCTGTTGGCCACCCTTGTAACCCTTGTTGGTACCCCTTCGAGTGGTAGCGCATCAGAAAACACCTATGTACGGATCGGCCTAGCTTTCCTGAAGCCCTCTTTAGATAAACCTATCGGCCGCCGGACTGCTATAGTGTCACCGAGAACAACACTCTGGAAGATACTCTCTAGTACCTGGGTAGTTGGGTAGTACGGATAAGGGTACAGTCTATCCTCCTTAGTTAGTGCCCTGAGATATTGGGCCGAGTACTACTCTTGGACCCCGCACATATATCAGAGAGTTATAGCACAGGGCAAACCCTTGTCTGTAGAACCCTTGAATACCTAACCCTTGGGGAACATAAACAACAACACAAACAAATTAAACCGGTGAGATCTATTGACTCGCATCTGTGTTCAAGTTTCTAAGTAAATACTCTCTGGTTCATAATTTGGATATTTCAGCACTACAACATTCTTTAGACGAAAGCATAACCCCGTAG
>JASDQU010014882.1:118408-138517 GCA_032191745.1 Picea mariana
ATATAGCATTTTACAAAAGCAAGGGTGCAAATGACATCAGCCAACACCATTGAGTAAAAAAAGGCATATGAAGTTGATTTAGTGGAAAACCCACACAAGCTAGAAAGGGGAAATAATATACAAATTACCCCTAGCACAACTAACAACCTATTCAGTACTGAGGGCATAATAAAAGTTCATATTTTACTTTGAAAATTGGATAAAGTTTTTTTATGTTGCCAACTATTTTAGAAGTGGCAATACTCACCCTTTTTTTTATATAGTGTTGTTTCTATTTACAACTTGTAGACTAAAAATATTTCTTGAGGTTGGAGTTGTCTGTAACAACCCTAATTGGATTGCAGATGAAAAAGATAAAATCTTATTGTTGTGGGTGGTCAAGCCCAGGTTTCAGTTTTGAAACCGGGCTCCAATACCATGTGTAAAGCCCTTATCTAAGGCTTCAAGTTAAATAGTAAATTCGTAATCTAAATTACTCTTCTTTTCTTGAACATGACATCTAATTTCTATTTATGTTTTCATTACAACAAATCTATCTAATGTATGTTGAAGTACTAGCAAATTTAATCAGTTTATATATCAAATTCTATAGCCACAAAACAAATTACTTAGCATATTACACAATTTCAATACATAGGTACATATCATAACTTTCATTCAGACAAAATCAATACTGGTAAAATACCTCTTAAAGAAGAAGTTTGTCCTTTTCCTGTTGTTGCTAACTACCTGAAGACTGCTTGAAACTGTCTAAAAACTGAATCTTTTCCTCCCAGCTAGCTAGGAACAGAGCCTCTCTATCTCCCTAGCTCCAGGAACCCTTACGGTTTCCTGGCCCTCCGAGCCCAAAATCCCCAGCAACCCCGGTGCCCCCTGTGACAGACCTCCAACAAGCTCCTCAGCAAAACCACAAGAAGATCCTCCATAAAACTCCCACAAGATCCTCCAAACTCAGCCCGTAATACCATCCTACATAAAATAATGTTCCCCCTTGCCTTATCCTCCCTTCCCATCATTCACCGCCTTCTTCCTTCATTTAATTCTCAACTACCCCCCCCACAATTAGGTGTCAACCACCTTATCCCCTTTTCATTAATGGGTTGATCTTCCGATAAAAAATAATAGTTAATAATTTATTAAGCTAGATTTTATTAAATATATATTAAATCATGAAATTAATTAATTAATTAATTAAACCAATATACATTCAACAAATATTTAACCAGGACAATTAATTAATTAATTAATTAAACTAATATACATTAAACAATTATTTAAATCCTGACAATTGATTAATTACTTAGGGTCATTACATGCTTTGTCTATTGGGTTATCCCAACTTACTAGTGTGTTTCACTTTCTACCATAAAGTGACTCAAATGGGCTCATCTTTAGAGATGCTTGGTACCCATTGTTATAACCAAACTCTACCAAGTGTAGGTAGTCTTCCCATTTTGATGGTTTATCCATCACATACATCCTTAGGATATCTTGAATCACTTGATTCACCCTCTCTGTTTGTCCATCTGTTTCTGGATGATAAGTTGTACTAAAATTCAAATTTGTTCCAAATCCATTAAATAATCCCTTACAAAATTTTGAGGTAAATTTTGTATCTCTTTCAGACACAATTGTCTTGGTTATGCCATGTAATCTAGCAATTTCCTTCATATAATCATCAACAATGTTGGTTTCCTTGTGAGTGAGCTTAACTGGAATAAAATGGGCAGCTTTAGTAAGCTTATCCACCACTACCATGATAGAATCATGTTGCTTGTTTGTTATGGGAAGTTTGGTGATGAAATCCATGGTTACGACTTCCCATTTCTACTCAGAAATGGGTAATGGATGTAGAAAAACAACTAGGTGTCTATGCTCAGGCTTTACCTCTATGCTCAGGCTTTACCTTTTGACATTCCAAACATCTAGCAATAAAATTAGCAACCTCTTTCTTCATGCCTAGCCAATAATATTGGCTTTTGACCATTGCAATATTTTTCTGATATCCTGGGTGCCCAACATAAGGTACATTATGCATTTATTTCAATATCAGATTTTTCAATTCCTGAGAATTTGGTACATAAATTCCACCCTTGTACATGATAATTTCATCATTATCTAGCTTATATTCCTCAATTTTCTGTTGTAAATTACCTCGCTATAATTTTCCTACTAATTCCATGTATTGCAAATCTAATTTGGCAACCTCTATAATTCTGGATTTTAAATATTATTGGTACATGATAATGGTTGTAGCATGCATTTCATGCACTCTTATGTTGAATGCATCAGCCACTTTGTTCTCTTTCCCTTTGATATGCTTTATATCAAAGTCATATTCACTTAGAAATTCTAACCATCTAGTTTGCCTAGCATTTAGAGTTTTCTGATCAAATAAATATTTTAGACCATTATGGTACATTCTCAGCTCAAACCTTTTCCCCATGAGGTAGTGTCTCCATTTCCTCAAGGCATGCACCATGGCTGCCAACTCCAAATCATGAGTGGCATAGTGTCTTTCATGCTCCTTCAACTTCCTTGATTCATAACATATAACAAACCCATTTTGACTGAGAACCCCACCAAGTTCCTCTTTACATGTATCTGTGCATACAATGAAGTCTTCATTTGGGTCTACAATCCTTAGTATTGGATCACTTGTTAATAATTGTTTCAAGTGTTGGAAAATCTTTTCACAATCCAATGTCCACTAAAACTTCAAACCCTTTCTTTGCAAGGAAGTGATTGGGTGTGCAATTTTTTAGAATCCTTCAATAAATCTCCTATATTAGCCTGCAAGGCCCATGAATGATTTCACCTCTGTTACATTCTTTGGCACTGACCATTCTCTAATGGATTATTTCTTCTTAGGATCCATTTCTATCCCATCCTTTGAAATGATATGCCCCAAATAGTGAATTTGCTTCTAATAAAATGAGCACTTGCTCAGCTTGGCATACAATTGATGCTCCCTTAATACTTGCAACACCATCCTCAAATGATGTTCATGCTCTTCTTATGATTTGGAATATATAAGAATGTAATCCAAAAAGACAATNATATATCTTTGAAAAGATCATTGCATCCTTCAATTGATCAAAAACATCTTCAATCCTTGAGGATACTTGTTCTTAACAATCACTTTATTCAACTGTCTGAAATCAATGCACAATATTAATGTTCCATATTTATTCTTCAAAAACAAGACTGGGGCACCCCAAGGTGACACACTTGGGCGTATATACCCATTCTTTAGAAGTTCTTCAAGATGTATTTGCAACTCCTTCAGCTCTGGTGTACTCATTATGTAAGGAGTCTTTGACACTGGAGTTGCTTCCGACATTAAATTTATAGAGAAATCAATATCTCTCTTTGGGCATAGTCTTGGTACCTCCTTGAACACATCTTCAAAATTTTCCAAGACTGCATAATATTCCAAATTTGGCAACTTATCTTTAGGTGTCTCTTCCATATGTGCTGCAAATATTTGACACCCTTTTCTGTAACATTTCTTCAACTTCAATGCTGAAATTTCTCGGATGGTTATTGCCCTGGGAATTCCTTGCACCTTCCTTAGGGTCCCTTCTTCATCCAAGCAAGTAAAGGCCTTGCTATGAAAATCTAGGATAGCATGATGTTGGTCCAACCAATCCATCTCAATTAGATAGTCATAGGAACCCAAAGGCACGATGTTCAAATCTACCCTAATGTTTAGTCCATTCATGTCCATAAGACATGACTTAACCATATCATTAAAAAAATTTTTGGCTTTGGTGGACAGCTTCACCAACCAAGATTTCCCATGCTTGCTTCTTGACAAATTCCAACTTTCCACCATCTTAGGATCTATATAATTATTACTAGCTCCTAAATTAATTAAAATAACAATGGTTTGGTTGTTGATCATACCTTCCACTTCAATCATATGTGACTGATACTCTGCTTGCTTGTTGTCCAGGGCTGCATAGATCCTTAGTACATTCCTTCCCATGTCCTCCATTGTTTCATCTTTTTGTACATTGTGACCAGTCCTCCCTTTTTCACCTTTGTGAGGACAATCTCTGAACATGTGATCTCCTTTACAACCCCAACATTGAATAGGTGGTTGCCTTAGCCTTTGACCCCTTGTTTCAATCGCCCTGGGCTCTCTAGGAGTTTGATGCCCCTGTGGATTATTTCTGAAGAATGGTGGCATAGATCCCTTCTTCCTTTGATCCATATTGAACTTATTTTTGTCTTCCTGAGCTTTTTGGAAAGTTGGCCTTTCTTTTTGTTGATCATATAGGCACTTATCTCACCTTATGGTCTCCTCCAATGTATTTGTATCATCATATTGTATTTTGTCACTGATGAAGGATGAAAATCCACTCAAATACCTTTGAATCTTAACTATCTCATCCTTTATGAAAGAGAAATACTTCAACAGTTCCAAAAACCTTCTCTCATATTCATCTATGGTCATACTCCCAATATTGAGTTCAAAGAACTCTTTCCTTTTCTTGTCATAATATCTCTTAGTCAAGTATTTCTTCTCAAAATACTTCTTGAATTCCCTCCAAGTAACACTTTTCTCTTTAATGTGTTGCACTTGCACAAGATGATCCCACCGCATGGATGCCTTTCCCTTGAGTTTATATATAGCAATCCTACCTTCTGCATGAGAAGAATAATTATGCAATTGAAAATACTTTCTCATACCCAACAACCATGTCTTTGCATCTTCATCCTTTTTGTGCTCACCATCAAATGTAGGAGGTTTGATTCTGTTTATTTATCCTCATAGCTCATCCATCCCAGACCCCTTATGCTTCCTAAAAGGGGATGGAATTGATATGCTATGTGATCTCATATTGGAATTCCTCGGGGAGTGGTGGTGATGTCTTCTAACACTTCTTGTTCTTCTTTTCTCATCAGGAGGCCCATGACTTCCTGATTTTCTTGAGCCGCTCTCCTTATCCAACTTCTTTTCAATTCAGTTCAACCTCTGTAATAACTTCATGTTGAAGTCATCATGTTTCTCCTTAGCTCTCATAAGCCTTTAATTATCATCTTTATGGCTTTGGACATCCTTTTGCAATTTTTTTATGGTCTCTGCCATATTCATGTTTTCATCCCTTCCTTCTCCATGTCCATTGGAGTTTGTTCCTTCAATGCCCAAATGGAAATCCATCCCTCTAATATCATCCTCCTGAATGTAAGCCCCTTGTGCCTATTCCATTCCTCTAGACTCTATTCTGATCTTGATCTGATCTAGTTGTTGTTAACTCTGCAAAATGTGCAACCAACAAAACTCTGTTAGGCTAACTGTTTCAACAATTTCATGAAAATATGAACCATTATGGTTCAGTAATATATCAAAACTCTTTCTTATGATTTCCTGAAAAATTGAATGCCCAAATCAATTTTATTGGTGGATAATTATATTCCACTTTCCAACACCTTTCCAACGCTTACTCCCACGCTCAATTTTGAGTCTCGAGAAGAAAGTTATGGTTATTTGCAAATTGCCCATTAACTTTTTCGTTCACACTTCAGCTAGGCACAATTTTGCGCTGTAATTATGAATTTTTGCACCTAATCCATTGGATTTTTTGTAGGATCTCAATTGGGTTTCCTCATATGCATCTTATGGACACTATGTCCAAGTTTCATCTCTTTCTAGGTTCTTGGCTGCTAGTTACAGCCTTCTGAAATTCTAGGTCAATTTGTCTTTTTGGTCAGGAATGCTACAGGTGCCTTATTTTCCATATTAAACCTTTTTAACATGTCCAAAGATTTAATTGAACTCTGGTATTGTCTTCTAGGAATCAATATATTTCCATTGAATGCTCCTGCGCCTCAATCTGATTCTGAAGAAGAAAGTTATGGTTCTTTGAAGTTAGATGGGTCTTAAAATTTACCCTTCATTGTTTGTGCTATAAATTTCTCATCAAAGCTCCATTTGAAGAACGGTTTACACCATTATAAATATCTCTCCAAGCTCTTTTGTTTGAGATGAAAAGACATAGTGTGCTAGCACACTTTGTTCTCGTGGTTTTTGTGTTGCTAAAAACGCTCCTAAGGGTCTCAAAAACGCATTACAAAAAAATGGCATTCAAATGATATAAAACATCATAGAAAATCGTCGGTTTTCTGTTGTTGTTTACCCTTCAAACAACTTCGTGCACAAAATTTTCAACTTGTACACCCATATTTACCATGGACAAAAACATCACAAGGTAAATCATGTTCACGCACCTATAACCATTGTGTATTACTTCTCTATTGCGCCAATAACAATGCACTATTTTTGTGTCACGCGCCAATATCTACCACGCACATTTTTTTTGTATTGCATGCTCATATTCCGCACACATTGTACTCTACATGTTGCACCATGACATAGGTTAGTACGTCTCCAACGCACACCAAAACTCTACGTGCACCACTAAATAAATTGTCACGCGACAACATATACCCACATTGCACGTGCACCAACAAAACTCCTCTATGCTCTGCCAACATTGCACACACCACGTGCATCATTATTATGTGTGTGCACACCACGCAGTCCTGTACACCAACATTTTTCCATGCGAAACTGAAATTTAGTGCGCACACTAACATTTTTCCACGCGGCACCAAAATTTAGCGCGCGCACCAGCACGCCAATATCTTGTCGCGTAGTGTCGAATTTTACCTATCACAAGATTTTCACTGCACATCATGCATTTTTAGTGCACCCACCTGTGCACATTCATTTTTATGTGCATCAATTCCTTGTGAATTCCATTGTAGAAATTGGGGCTTTTGGCTTAACTTTTTCCTCAATTTACCATTGACATTCTGCAACCATGAAATTTTTTCAATTTCACCCTGATGACACCAATTCAACCTGTTAGCTCCCAAAATGAATTAGTCACTTGGTTTCATTTTGTAGGTGATAGCATGGTCATCTGTAGGATTCTCTTTTTGTTTTTAGAATCTTCTAGTGTCAAAACTTAGGTTTTAAATTCATGCCTTAGAAATAAGTTGATCCATAAAGGTTATTTGTATAAAATTTCGTGAAAATCTTTTCAACAGCTAACGCATGTTGCAAGGTTGATGTTAGTTGGTGAAAGCAGCAGGTTTCAATGGTTAAGGAGTACTTTCCCGCAGATAGGATAGCTGGTGAAAGCGCGAAACACGTGTTTTTCTTCCATGATTTCAGAAATTGAAAAGAAGACATGCTCGACACACGTCACATAATTATTATGAGGTGTTGGTCGAAGGGAATGATGATGAGGATACTGTTATGCACGTTTTAATAAGATATTATGGCGGATCATGCTCATAAATGCATGCTTCAGCAATGATGGCATTGGAGATGATGAATTCACATACATCATCACAGGTAAAGGAGCAGTACCACTCACCTGGCGACATCAAATCGACACTTCATATTTTGAACACGCACTGTTCACAGGTAATATGGTATTGTTCCATATTTGAATTGGCAACATCGAGAGTTTTCACCAGTCCCAAACCTTGGCTCAATTAGGAAATTACCATGACATTGTCTACCAATTGTTCGAGGTTCAAGTCACAGATAGCAAGGAAACGAAGTGGTTTATTGTTGAGGAAAAAATTGGATAGCCTGTCATTCTTACAGTCACATCAAAATGTGAAAAAATGTTTCTCAGATGCAGGCTGCATGAGTTATGTTGAAAGGTTACAAAATGGTTGCCACCAAATAACAATTGAAGCATTTGCTAAATCATATGATGTAAATAGAGCTAGTGTGGGTTCTGTAGAAATGATAGTCGATGAAGCTGCCATTGCCACATCAACTAACTTACCCAGATCAGGCCAGAGCTGGTTTAAGACAACAACAACCAAGAATTTGAATTTTAGGGCATACCTTAAGGCATAATTCAGAGATATCACCTAGAAGAAAAGCATGCTAGTGTCTCATCTAGAAGATGAATGGCAGGACCTGTTTAAAGGCATTCAACTCTATATCACCTCAGAAGGTAGGTATGACAAGATAATGCTATATCATTTAAAACTTTTAGATCATTTCATAGGAAGGACCCTCCTGAATTTACCTTTCTTCCTTCACAAAATCCTAACCAAAGTATGTAAAAAGATTAGAGTTGAACCTCTAAGTATGAAAAACACCCTTTGTCATTTTGGCTTGATCAAATTGATAATTCTAGAAGAACTAAGACAAAGAGGAAGGACTTGGCAAATTTTTCTTTTTTGGGAAGGCTTTGAGACCCAAAATCAGCCCATGAATGAGCAGAAGAAAGCTGGGAAAAAGCAGTTAACTCCTCAGAGCAGCTCAAGAAGGAGAAGAGCTCTTCCAGGACCACTAGAGGATAGGATTTCCAGCATAAAGTCTAAAAGAGAAAAGAAAAAATTAGACTTTGAAACCAATTCAGAGTAGCCTACAGTAAAAAAGACAAATATTCTCAATTTTCCATATACAAACTCGGAAACAGAGCCAGAGCAAGAAGATGAAAGTCCAGCCATTAAAATCCATGAACATTCCATGGAAATTGCACAAGACTGTGAAACTTTTACTCCCATTGATGAAGGTGAAACATCAAAGAGAAAAAGGTCAAATAAATCACAAAAAATTAAGCAAATGAAAGAGGTGGTTGCACAACAGGAGGTTTTGGAAAGAGTAATCAAGGAAAGATACAAATCCCTGTCTGACAATTTTGCAGAGACAAATGCAGCATTTGAGAAGTTGGCTCGTGAGAGTGTCAAAGAAAAAAAGAGAAAGAAGAAATCACTAAGGAATATAATAGTTTGTGGTGGTTAGCAAAATGCCTTAAGAGGAAAATTAAGAAATTGAAGAAGAAGAGTAAGTCACATCCAGATCTACAGGTATTGGCCCAGGTTGCTGTGAATATGTAGGGAGATAAATCAAAGGAACACTAAGTTTTTGGTAAAACAACAGTTTTGGAGGTGAAAGGTTCCTTTTTTGCCAAAGACAGAACTTTCACCAGCGCAAAGGGTAAATTTACAACCAGTTAGCTGGTGAAAAGCAGAACTTTCACCAGCTAACCAGTAGATCATAAGGTGAATTAGCTGGTGAAAGTACATAAAGAAATTTTGGAAAGCTAAGTTGGAGCAAGGCAATTTTGAAGTATTTAAAAAGGGTTTGAGAGCATCAAAGGATTAACCACCTAATCAAGAAACACTCAGCATCAGAGATTCGTGGCGATTTTGAGACCAAATGCTAAATTGGTCAACTAAATTTTCGGTTATGGTTATTAAAAGAGTCCAGCTATAGAAGACAGGTGCCTTTACCCTTCCACAACACAACAGAGTCCTAAAGGAAATGAAGTACAGATGTCAAGATCAACATAGAAGACAATTCGAGTTCTAGGAATTAGTATTTTCTTATCAATTGTATCTAGTTAGTTTATTTTCTATATTTAGATACAGATCCAAGTTTTCAGGATCTAAAAAACCGATTGTAAAAGGCTATAAATGCCTATCTTTTCTAAGAGATAAGGGTTCAAACTGGGAAGACAGTTTTTGGCTATTGTTATAGACTCTTATTGGATAATACAATTACAGTCTCCTTTTGCTTTCAATATCAGATTGCTCATGTATCTTGTTCCTATACTTTATTTCAGTTTGTTTTAGCTTTTAAAGACTGTCATCTCTTTATTAAGCTCATAAACTTGAAGTGAAGGATTTCTTACTACCTTGTATCATCCCTACACCTAGTTGTATTTGGCAATCAAGATTAGTATTCTTAATCCCCTCTTTAAAATATATTGTCTGATTATTATTTTCTAAAAGCACTGTTTCATTTGAATGTATGATGAGTTGTCTATTACATTAATCATTGAGTTATCCCATTGTTCCAAGCACACCTACATATCATATTCTTAAATTACCAAGCACCTTTGGTCTACAACCACAAATGGTTTCTTGGAGTGATAACAAATTGGCGTCGTTGCCGAGGAAACAAAATTTAAGCTCTGCTTTCCTGGGATACAACACAGAGCTGATCTTTGATGATAGACAAAGATTATACATTTTATTGGTTGTAACTATCTATCTGGTGACTCCACAAGTTCATCCTGGCTCCTAAGAGGATCAGTACCAGGGCGAATCCACAAGAATCACCTGTCACACCAGTGCCCAATCCAGAACTAATTCTCAGAAGAGGAAAACCAATTCAAGGTCAAGCTTCAAAATTAGACACAGAACGTAATCCTCTCTTTAGTTCTGGAAAATCTACTACAGAAAAATTTTAATTGTTTTCCAAGAGTGTTGATGAAAAAGCAACTGTAACTACTGTAGAAGAATCAAGTCTTTTTTATCAACAGAAAAATATCAGTGATGATGAATTGATAGATTCAAAATTGGTTGAAAAAGCATCTAAGACATTAGAAAGAAATTGTAGTTCTTCCTCTCTTGAGTCTTTTCATTCACAACAGAAAGAAGATCATTTAAACATTTACACTAGCCTCCTTGTTGTAGAACATCTTCTTCAAGAGTTGTCTGCTAAAGGTGCAGAAAACTTAGCTAAACAAATTGCAAATTTTTACAGAGCCTCATATCAGACCTCTTTCCCATTAGAGAATTCACCTCCTTTACATTCCCCCAGTGTTGAGGAATCAAAGAAAAAACTATCACCTTTCTCACCCCTGATCATTATGGCTGCACCACCTCCTTTGACCAAGATGCAACAAATCCTAGCTGCTAGGTATGTGCCACTAATATTGCCAAACCCAGTAGCAACTATGCCAACAGGAGACTATCAGAAGTATATGCCCAAATTCACAAATGAGGGCAATGTGACTGCTGAAGAACATATTGAGGCTTTCTACAGTTATGCTGAAAACCTTAATATTGAGGAGGAAGATGTTTGGACCCAAGTTTTTGTCCAAATATTAGATGGACATGCTAGGAGATGGTTCAAAGAACTCCCTGCTGGTTCCATAGCTGGCATTGAGCAATTGGATGACACCTTCTTGAAACATTGGGTTGATAGAAGAGATTTTCTATACTATATCACTGAATTTGGAAATCTATGGAAACAAAATTGTGAGTCAGTCTCTGATTTCACTAAAAGGTTTAACCGGATGTACAGTAAAATACCAGCAGAGATAAAACCTTCAGATGCCTCTGCCAAAATCACATATTCCGATTCTTTTGACTCAGATTTATGTTTATTGTTGAGAGAAAGGAGGTCACCAACACTATCTCTGATGCAAGATGATACCCTTGAGGTGGAATCAAATATTTTGGTTGCTCAAAAGATAAAGGGAAACTCTAATAGGAGAAGACCAAGAAATGAAGCTTCTTCTTCATCAAGTGCTGACCCAAAGTTAGATAAAATGGCTAAGATGTTAGAGTCTCTAACCTCTGAGATATCTAAGCTCAAAATTGAAAATAAGTATCCTGTCAAGGGAAGGGGCACTTATGATTATGCAGGTAGAAACCCAAACCAAAATCCCAACAACTTCAGAAGAAATAATCAGCCAATGCAGATTTTGCAAAGAGAAAGGAATCCTACTGAGGATCAGAGGATAAAGGCTCCTCTTCAGAATGTCATTATGGACGAAGATGAAGGTGATTATCAAGAAGATGGAGAAGAAAATATTAACTATGTTGGAGAGGAGACATGAAAATCTTATCTAACACAAAATGACTATGAAGAGGCATTGATGACTGAACAGACAGAGGAAAATTCTGTTGATGATGGCATTTTTTCAACAGAAGAGAAGAAGAGATATAATCTCAGATCTAATTCTGATACTGCCCAACAGAATGCACTAGCCTCTCCCAAAAAGAGCACAACCCCTGTTAAGAAAAAAGATCAGACATCAGAGAATCAACAAACAAATCCTTCAAAAGCAAATGCATCAGTTCCTCTCAAGAAGACTATTGTCCCTATCAAACAACAAATTTAGAAAAGTTAGACCCCTGCTGACCAGCAAAGCATTCAAAAAGCTCCTTTAAATGAGGTAAAGTTCTCTGATAAAATCTCTTATTCTTTTAATTTTGAGGTTGAAATATAGAAAATTAAAATTCCCATCCCTTTGATTGAGTTAATGAAAAATGAAACATTCAAGAAAGATATCCTCAAAACTCTGGATCCCAAATCCATATCCCCTTCTATTGATATTCTCAATATATATGATGAAAAGACAACCATTACTCTGGTCCAAATGATAGAAGATAGAGATGAAAGTTGTCCACCTTTTTACATCTCTCTAAATATTCATGACAAAACACTACATCACTATTTGTTGGACTCCGGTGCTTCTCACAACTTAATGCCAAAGGCGGTCATGGATGAGCTTGTGTTAGAGATTACTAAGTCTTACCACGATCTTTTCTCTTTTGACTCTCAGAAAGTCAAATGTCTTGGAATGATCAAGGACTTGGCTGTAACTTTAACCCAAGCATCCATGAAAACTATGGTTATTGATATAGTAGTGGCAGACATCCCACCTAAATTTGGATGCTTGTTATCAATATCGTGGTTGAAGAGGCTAGGTGGCACTCTTCAAATGGATCTCTCCTATGCTACTATCCCTGTTTTTGGAGGAGTAAATAGAAGGTTATATAGGGAATCACAGCTGGCATATGTAATCAGTGACGAACAAAATCCAGCCAACCATCCTATCTATTCAATCGACACAGGTATGGGAAGCTGCATTTTACAAATTGAGGATTCATTACCAGATGCATTGTTACTTAGGAAGCCCATAGTTCAATCCACATAATTAGCAGAAGATGATCATTAGACCATGTTCTTTGATGGTTCTTGTACCAAAGAATCAGTAGGAGCAGGGGTGGTATTGATTTCTCCTTCAAAGAAAACTTCTCATTTTTCCTTTAAGCTTGATTTTAAAGTGACTAACAACATTGCAGATTATGAGGCACTGCTCCTGGGATTAAATGCAGCCAAAGAGATGGAGATTAAAATATTACATGTATTTGGAGATGTAGATTTAATCATTCAACAGGTAAACAAGTCCTTTCAAGCAAAACATGTCAGGCTGAAAGCCTATAGAGATGAAGTTTTGAGAGCAATTCATACTTTTACAGATTTCAAAATTTCATATGTACCCAGAGCAATGAATGAATTAGTTGATTCATTAGCTGTGTTGGCCTGTGATTTTATACCTCCTCTACCTCATAATTTGAATTACGAAATTCAATTTAAGTATAGGCCATCCCTCCCTAACAATGTAAAATTCTGGAAGGTGTTCGAGGATGATGTTGAACTCACTAGATTTCTTGCAGTAATAGATGAGTTTGTAGATTTGCAAATTGATCAGGAGAATGAACATGACGATGAAGCCGAGAAGCCAAAGTTCAGAAGAAAAATTGAAGCACATGAAATAGTACAGCTGTCAACCAATAGAATCCCTAAAGGTTTGGTCCCTTTAGAAAAACCTTTTGATAATAATGATGTGGCTGTCAAATTGGAAAAGGGGGAAAAATATTTAGAAGTTTTGCAGTATAATGTAGCCAGTGAACAGGATCCTAAATATGTCAACCTATCTTCACATTTGAATGAAAAACAAAAGGTTGATTACATTGAACTGTTAAAGGAGTTTGCTGACATCTTTGCTTGGCAATATGATGACTTGAAGAATTTTGACACAGAGGTAATTTAGCACAAGATCCCCTTGAACAAAGATACAAAACAATTTAGGCAGAAACTTAGATCTTTCAATCCTATGTTGTTGCCTACAATGGAAAGGGAAATCAAGAAGCTATTGGACGCCCGCATTATCATACCTCTTAGATACTCATAATGGATTACAAATCTTGTACTGGTTAGAAAGAAGAATGGAGAGATCAAACTCTGTGTGGATTTCAGAAATTTGAATTAGTGCTCTAGGAAGGACAACTACCCCCTGCACAAGATGGAACGTATTTTGCAGAAGGTGTCAGGATCAAAGATGATGTATTTTATTGATGCGTTTTCCGGATACAACCAGATCGTTGTCCATTTGGATGATAGAGAAAATACTACCTTTACCACTCCATGGGGTATGTTTATGTACGAAAAGATGCCTTTCGGATTGATGAATGTAGGAGCGACATTCCAAAGGGCGATGGGCATTGCTTTCATTGGGGAGAAAGACAAATTCGTCTTGATATATCTTGATGACATTACTATTTTTTCTAGCAACCATAAACATCATTTGCAGCACTTGAGAAAGACATTCCTAAAATGTCAAAGGTATGGCATTTTTCTTAATCCTAAAAAATCTAATTTTGCACTCAAGGAAGGGAAATTACTTTGACATATTGTTTCAGCTAATGGGGTGAGGATCGACCCAAAAAGAGTAGAAGCTATTAAAAGTTAGTCTCTTCCTAGATCAAAGAAGGACATTCAGTCTTTCCTTGAGACTATAAACTTTATCAGGAGGTTTATAGCAAACTTTGCAGAACTGAGAAAGCATATCACTTCTATTTTAAGAAAGAACTCGGAAGTAAAATGGACTGAAGAAGCCAAACACTCATTCAATGCTATCAAAGAAGCCATTATCACATCCCCTGTTTTAATCAGCCCCGACTTCGCCAAGGAATTTTATATCTTTTCATTTGCTTCGAAAGATACAATTGCAGTAGTACTATTGCAAAGAAATGTCGATGATTAGGAGCAACCAGTTGCCTTCTTCAGTAAAGTCTTGAGGGATGCTGAAGTGAAGTATGAATTATTGGAGAAACAAGCATACACGCTCATCAATTCATTAAAAGCCTTCAGAGTTTACATCCTTCAAGGCAAGGTAATAGCTTATGTGCATTCCAGTTCAGTTAAAGATGTGCTTATACAACCCGACATAGATGGAAAAAGGAGTAAGTGGATAGCAAAGTTAATTGAATTCAATGTTGAGATCAAATCAAAAAAACTTGTGAAAGGTCAAGGTCTTGCCAAACTTCTTGCAGAAGAAAATTGTAAACTACTTGAGATAAATTTGGTAAGTGTAAATGCAGATAATTTTCAGTCTTCAGAGGATAAAGGAAGTGAAGAAATGCAAGTCTTAGCTCACCTAGCCAACTGTAAATGGTATAGCCATATCATTCATTTTCTGCAAACTTTATCAGTCCCTTCATATTTGACAAGAACACATGGGAGGGATTTAAAGGTCAAAGCCATGAATTTTTGCATCAATGGCAACTTATTGTTCTGGAAAAATCCAATAGGGCTATTATTGAGGTGCATAAACCAAGAGGAAGCAGCTAGGATCGTGAATGAATTCCATAATAGTGAATGCATAGGACATCACTATTGGAAGACTACCTCACATAAAATCTTAAGAGCTGGTTATTACTGGCCATCTTTATTTTCAGATGTGTGTGAGTTTGTGACAACATGTGACAAGTGCTAAAGGTTTGCAGGAAAATAGCAACTAAAATCCCTCCCCCTCGGACCTATTGTAGTCACAGGTCCCTTCCAGCAATGGGGTCTGGAATTCATAGGTGAGATTCACCCGCCTTCTAGCAGTCAACACAGATGGATCCTTGTTGCCACCGATTATTTTACAAAATGGATTGAGGCCATTCCTACTAGGAACACCAATCACACTGTCATCATTAATTTTCTACAAGAAAACATATTCTCTAGATTTGGTTTCCCTAAGAGAATAGTCATTGATAACATTGTTGCATTCAAAGATAAACACTTGGTAAAATTATGTGAAGAGCTGGGAGTTCAGCCAGTACATTCTACTACTTACTATCCACAAGGAAATGGCTTTGTTGAGTCAATGAATAAGAGTTTAGTCAGAATTATAAAGAAGTTTCTTGAACAAAATACCAGAGGCTGGGATTCCAAGCTAAAATTTTCTTTGTGGGATGACAGGGTTACAAATAAAAAGTCAATTGGCACATCCCCCTTCAAGTTGGTATATGGTACTGAAGCCATATTTCCTATTCAACTTGCACTGCCATTTGCAAAGTTTTTACAAGAAACTGACTCTAAACCAAGTGATTTAACTCGAGGGATCCATAATCTTGTAGAGTTGTAGCAAGATAGAGAGCAGCTTCTAGAAAAGACAGAGTTACACCAAGAAAAGATGAAGGAGATTTTCAACAAGAAAGTCAAAACAAATATTTTCAAAATAGGGGAACTGGTCTTAAAATGGGATGCAGCAAGGCAAGAAAAGGGGAAACACGACAAATTTGATGCTCTCTGGGCAGGCCCTTTTGTCATAACAGCAGTTCAGCAGAACAATACCTTTGTTCTCCAAAATCTTGCAGGTGAAGAAGTAGCAGGTGTCCCTTTCAATGGGCGGTTTCTAAAGACCTATTTTTCATAAGGATTTTCTTAAATCCCTATTTTACTTGTACATATTCTTTTCAGTTTTGTTTTTGTTCTTATTGCTTGAATAACTCCATGCCCAATGGTACTGAGAAAAACAATTTTTCAAATTTTCAAATTGTAATAAAGGCTACTGAGTCTGACTAGGTTCTTCGTGACCTCATAGGGAGGTATCCATCCCAGTTGGAGCCAAATTTTAGCTCCCAAAATGAATCAGTCACTTTGTTTCATTTTGTAGGTGATAGCATGGTCATCTGTAGGATTCTCTTTTTGTTTTTAGATTCTTCTAGTGTCAAAACTTAGGTTTTAAATTCATGCCTTGGAAATAAGTTGATCCATAAAGGTTATTTGTATAAAATTTCATGAAAATCTTTTCAACAGCTAACACATGTTGCAAGTTTGATGTTAGTTGGTGAAAGCAGTGGGTTTCAACAGTTAAGGAGTACTTTCCCGCAGACAGGCTAGCTAGTGAAAGTGTGAAACACGTGTTTTTCTTCCACGATTTCAGAAATGACACACGTCACATAATTACTATGAGGTGTTGGTCGAAGTGAATGATGATGAGGATACCATTATGCACATTTTAATCGGATATTATTATGGATCATGCTCGTGAATGCATGCTTCAACAATGATGGCATTAGAGATGACAAATTCACATTCATCATCATAGATAAAGGAGCAGTACCACTCACCCGACGACATCAAATTGGCACTTCATATTATGAACACACACTGTTCACAAATAATATGGTATTGTTCCATATTTGAATTGGCAACATTGATATTTTTCACCAGCGTCAAACCTTGGCTCAATCAGGAAATTACCGTGACATTGTCTGTCAATTGTCCAAGGTTCGAGTCACAGATGGCAAGGAAATGAAGCGGTTTATTTCTGAGGAAAGAATTGGATAGCCTGTCATTCTTATAGTCGCATCCAGATGTGAAAAAACATTTCTCAGATGCAGGCTTCATGAGTCATGTTGAAAGGTTACAAAATAGTTGCCACCAAATAACAGTTGAAGCATTTTCTAAATCATATCATGGAAACAGAGCTAGCGTGGGTTCTGTAGAAATGATAGTCGATGAAGCCACCATTGCCATAGCAACCAGCTTACCCAGATTAGGCCAGAGCTGGTTTAAGACAACAACAACCAAGAATTTGAATTTTAGGGCATACATTAAGGCTAAATTCAGAGATATCACCTAGAAGAAAAGCATGCTAGTGTTTTATCTGGAAGATGAATGGTAGGACCTGTTTAAAGGCATTCAACTCTATATCACCTCAGAAGGCAGGTATGACAATCTAATGCTATATCATTTCAAACTTTTAGATCCTTTCACAGGAAAGACCCTCCTGAATTTACCTTTCTTCCTTCACAAAAGCCTAACCAAAGTATGTAAAAGAATTAGAGCTGAACCTCTAAGTATGAAAAACACCCTTTGTCATTTTGGCTTGATCAAACTAATAATTCTAGAAGAACTAAGACAAAGAGGAAGGACTTAGCAACATTTTCTTTTTTGGGAAGGCTTTGAGACCCAAACTCAACCCATGAATGAGCAGAAGAAAGCTGGGAAAAAGCAGTTAACTCCTCAGAGAAACTCAAGGAGGAGGAGAGCCTACAGTCTAAAAGGACAAGATTTCTAGCATAAAGTCTAAAAGAGAAAAGAAAAAATTAGACTTTGAAACCAATTCAGAGTAGCCTACAGTAAAAAAGACAAATATTCTCAATTTTCCATACACAGACTCGGAAACAGAGCCAGAGCAAGAAGATCAAAGTCCAACCATTAAAAGCCCTGAACATTCCATGGATATTGCACAAGACTGTGAGGCGTTTACTCCCATTGATGAAGGTGAAACATCAAAGAGAAAAAGGTCAAAGAAACCACAAAAAATTAAGCAATTGAAAGAGGTGATTGCACAACAGGAGGTTTTGGAAAGAGTAATCAAGGCAAGATACAAATCCATGTCTGACAATTTTGCAGAGACAAATGCATCATTTGAGAAGTTGGATCGTGAGAGTGTCAAAGAAAAAAAGAGAAAGAAGAAAATCACCAAGGACTATAACAGTTTGTGGTGGTTAGAAAAACGCCTTAAGAGGAAAATTAAGAAATTGAAGCAGAAGAGTAAGTCACATCCAGATCTACAGGTATTGGCCCAGGTTGTTGTGAATATGCAGGGAGATAAATCAAAGGTACACTAGGTTTTTGGTAAAACAACAGTTTTGGAGGTGAAAGGTTCCTTTTTGGCCAAAGACAGAACTTTCACCAACGCAAAGGGTAAATTTACAACCAGTTAGCTGGTGAAAAGTAGAACTTTCACCAACTAACCAGCAGATCGTATGGTGAATTAGCTGGTGAAAGTGCAGAAATAAATTTTTGGAAAGCTAAGCTAGAGCAAGGCATTTTTGAAGTATTTTAAAAGGGTTTGAGAGCATCAAAGGATTAACCACCTAATCAAGAAACACTCAGCATCATAGATTCGTGGAGATTTTGAGACCAAATGCTAAATTGGTCAACTAAAGTTTTGGTTATGGTTATTAAAAGAGTCTAGCTACAGAAGACAGGTGCCTTTACCCTTCCATGACACAACAGGGTCCTAAAGGCAATGAAGTACATATGTCAAGATCAACATAGAAGACAATTCAAGTTCTAGGAATTAGTCTTTGCTTATCAATTGTATCTAGTTAGTTTATTTTCTATATTTAGATATAGATCCAAGTTTTCAGGATCTAAAAAACCGATTGTAAAAGGATATAAATGCCTATCTTTTCTAAGAGATAAGGGTTCAAACTGGGAAGACATTTTTTGTCTATTTTTATAGACTCTTTTTGGATAATAGAATTACAGTCTCCTTTTTCTTTCAATATCAAATTGCTCATGTATCTTGTTCCTGTACTTTATTTCAGTTTGTTTTATCTTTTAAAGACCATCATCTCTTTATTAAGCTCATAAACTTGAAGTGAATGATTTCTTACTACCTTGTATCAGCCCTACACCTAGTTGTATTTGGCAATCAAGATTAGTATTCTTCATCCCCTCTTTAAAATATCTTGTCTGTTTATTGTTTTCTAAAAGCATTTCATTTGAATGTATGATGAGTTGTCTATTACATTAATCATTGAGTTGTCCCATTGTTCCAAGCACACCTACATATCATATTCTTAAGTTATCAAGCACCTTTGGTCTACAACCACAAAGGGTTTCTTGGAGTGATAACACAACCTATGCAACGACAAATCGTTGTAAGTTGACATTTATTGAATGAATTTATCCAAAATAAATTCACGAATTGAGAATTTTAAACACTAAAATCGTTCCATCTATCATGGCTTCACTGTAAGTCCGTAACTTCAAATTCAACCCATTCTAGATCTGAATTTTCTAGAACAAATATTAAATCAGGAATATCTCATCACTTAACCGAATTTCTCCATTTTCTCATGAATTTAACAACATAAATTGGGAATTTTCCCCAATTCCACCTAGTTGTTGTTACTTTTTACCATGGAAGCTCTACAAACTGAAATTTGGCCACTTCGAAATAATTCCTCTGTGACATTTCGCTTCAACTCAACTTTCTTGGCCCATCCAGGCTAAGTGTTGAAAAATGAAGCTCTGATACCATATTGTAACGTCCCTGGCCATCCATGTCGGGTCACGCTATGCTAGAGAACTCTTACTATTCTCTCTGTGGAACATATTGTAACATACCCAGCATCCAATTGAGTTATGCCACATAAATTTTTCGAACAACATGCAATTAAAATATAAACACACAGAACTCTTGCGAAAGAATTATATATAAAACGTAAACACACAAATACATC
>JASDQU010014882.1:146323-161839 GCA_032191745.1 Picea mariana
AGAAGAGGCCTATTGAAGGTGTACTTGGAGCATTGTAAAGAGGAGCCCAGATCAAGTTCGTGGAATGGTGGCCGGAAAGGATTGTAATTTTCAGTCTTTGTTGAATGAATAAAAGAATCTCTTTTCCTTGTCCCAAATCATGATGTTTTATGTCTTCTCTTTGATTTACATATGACATCTGATATCTAACCCTAATTTATGAATAGAAATAGCATGCTTGTAGCCCTTGTTTGCCTAATTTTGGATGTAAGTCATCTTTGGCAGGAGGCTTGCAGTATTTGGAGCTACAAAGCTTGAGGAGATCATCACCAGACGTGGGATAAAAGGTACAGTTAGCAATATTCTCTTCTACTACTTCATGTTCATTTATTTTGGTATGTTTGGGGTAGAGTAGAAAATAGATTGACTTTTAGACTGTCATTCTCTGTGTCTATATCTTAAACCCTAGTATAGTTATAGGGGGATTTTCCCACTAGCATAATTGGCAACCATAGTAGGGATTCTCTCTAGGGTTTTTAGGGAGGTTTTGGGTTGTTGATTGGTTTTCTATTTTCCTTTCAAGTTTCAATCAAGTTTACTAAGTCTGTCAAGGGATTTTGGTCACCTGCAAGGTGCATACCAGCTTTCCCTACCCTATAAGTCTAACTTGTCTTTTTATTTTTGAAAAGACTTAGAGGTGTGCATGCCCTGTTTTGGGTCAACCTGTGTACATACATGCTCTGCGCAATAGATAACCCATGTACAAATGCAGGTTGTTGATGCAACTACCCACGTCTCTATTCCATGAAAGTAGTTTTCAATAAAGAGAAATCTTGTCTCTTTCCTAATAGAATTTCAAACTTCTCAAGACTTTCTTGAATCAGTTAGAGTCTTTGTCTATGGCCATAACTTGGGTTGAAGTTTTGTTTCACATTTTCCTCACTCTTCTTGTGTTTTCCCTAAAAGGTTTGGAGCAAGTTTTCAAGTATTAGTGTTACAGGTGAATCCTCTTGTAGACAAGTGGATTCCCTATTGGTCTCTAGACCCCTAAGACCAAGATAGAAAACGTGCTATCATTGGTCAATGACATCCTTTTAGATCTAATTAAGCTAATATATGAAGAGGAAGAAGAAAAGTGTACTTCTTTTAATGGCATTTGTCCTTAGAAATTCCAAGTTGAGCTTCAATCCTAAGCTCCTCGATAGGTCCTATAGAACAAACAAAGATACGACAAGCTTCCTATTCTACTGAGATTAGCTCAAATACAGATCATGTCCCCAGCCTTTGATGATCATTATGGAGCAATGCCACTATCTTTTCAAACTGGGGGCATACCGAGCACGGTCTTAGTTCCTTCTCACGCTCGAAAAAACATGAGAATGCAACCGGATAAATTTTTATCTCTTTTTCGGACCCACGTGGATATACGAAAAAGGAACCCCTTGGAGTCGTCTTTAAGCTCTTTTTAGACTCTCTAAACATGAAAAGATTGCTGAGTGATATTGATTCCTTTCCCACTCATTAAAAGGTTTGAAAGGGAGTCTTTTGAGTGATAATTTATCTCTTTTTCAGCCTTGCGAGACTAATATTATGAAAAAGGAAAACATTGGAGTCATCTTTAAGTCTTTTTAAGACTCTCTAAATATGAAAAACAACTGAGTTTACCTTCTCTGGACTCGTTAAACAATCATGCATTAAAGGGCCCATATGGGACCGAACTCTTACTTCTTCTAGTTCGTTAAAAAACGGAAGAGGAACTTATCGAAGGTGAGTTATATCGAGCATTTGTTACCCTCTTTGAGCTCGTTAAACCAAAAAGAGGTACTCGTCTATCTGGATGGGGGGAAATTGAAAGAAGCAAGCCAAGCAGTTTTTGAGAACTTTACTAGTAACCTTACAATCGCCCTTGAACACATCATTTATCTTTGCATGCATTTCAATCCGCTAAACCTCTGCACTAAACCAATCCTTTAGGGGTCTAGAGACCAAGAGGGAATGGGTGCTATCATTTGTCACTAACATCCTTTTATATATAATTAAGCAAATATATGAAGAGGAAGAAGAAAAATGTATATCTTTTAATGGCGTTTGTCCTCGCAAAGTCCAAGTTGAGCTTCAATCCTAAGCTCCTCGATCAGTCCTGTAGAACAAACAAATATACGACAAGCTTCCTATTCTACTAAGATTAGCTCAAATATATATCTATCTACTAGAGATAAGTTCATGTGGAACAAACACAAACTTGAAAGAAACAGGCCAAGCATATATGTATATTAATGAGAACAAATGAAGAGTACTTACAGGCCTTTGATGAAGGTGCAAAAAATTCTTCCATCTCTCCTTGTCCAACCCCTTTGCTCAAGTAATCTACACTGATTATGCTTCAATGGCATCTCACTTATGGGATCATAAGTTTCATGTAATTCTCAATATCCATCTATCATGTGAATTCCCCTATATTATGAGATCATAAGTTAGGTGCTTCTCTATTCTCTATCAATGTACTGCATGTTGCCTATGAGATCATAGGTTTCATACCTCCAATATTTTAATGTACCTTTCACCATGAGAAGGCCTCCT
This sequence comes from Picea mariana, assembly GCA_032191745.1. Classification (NCBI taxonomy): domain Eukaryota; kingdom Viridiplantae; phylum Streptophyta; class Pinopsida; order Pinales; family Pinaceae; genus Picea; species Picea mariana. The sequence goes on from JASDQU010014882.1 coordinate 148,883, forward strand.
TATATAGGATTTGTGAGGCCCAAATACTTGAGATATCTTTGGGATAAGTTGAGGATTCCTCTCCTTCAGTTGTGGATCTTCCCTAAGATCATGCCTTGAACTCATATTTGAATCCAAACAGCTTCATAGATTGAGGGGATTCTTCCCTGATTTATCTCAACAAACCAAACATTCACTTAGAAAAGGAAATGCTCCCTCAAAAGGGGCACAAAGCATTGGAATTATCCCCCAGAAGATGGTACAGAGTGATAGTTCTCCCTGGAAGTATGTAGGGGAGCGCTCTCTTCCAAATTTGACTTTTGAGTGGATTTTCCAGTGGCAAAAGGCTTGTACTCCTTGTCAATTGATTTCTCCTCTTCAAAAATAGTATTTGAGGTGTCTTAAGTGTCCTTATGATGTCATTAGAGGCACGACATTGATAAGATGGCAGTATGATGTTTGCGAAACTTGCAACACTTGTGGTCAATATGCGACAATTGCGGACAAGATGTGGCACCTACAACACTTGTAATGACAACACTTGCGACACTATTGAAGTGAGTAATTTTGATGTGTAACACTTAGATCCACCTTTTGTTTTCTTGGTTGAAACCCTACTATCTGCAGTGGACTTAAGTTCTTTATCAATATTGTTTTCATCTATCTCTTTATTTCTTGTTTCTTGCTTCGAAAAACGAATTAAAAAAAATATTGATTTCAGTTTTTCTTGTTAAAGCAGTTTGAAAAATAAAAACAAGTTTATTTTGTTGCATTTAGTTTGGTAAAGTAGTCAAGGTTGTTATTTGCAAAAGAAAAAGAGTCTTCATTTCCAATTTCTTTTTGATTTCTTGTAAGTAGTTTGTAGTCAAGATAAAGTAAGTTTTAATATTTCTTCATTTACAAGATCTTGAAATATCAGTTAGAAAAGTTGAATTTACAAAAAGTTGGTTACAAGCTTTGCTTTTAATTTTGAAGTAATTTTGATTTCAAATACTTTAAAGTTCTCTTCCTTATTCCTATCTTCATAACACCGTCATTTTCACTACCATACCTTTTGAGTAAATCAGGCCTTAAAAATAACACCTAATCTAAAACACATTAGACTTTTTTTTGTTTGTAGGGTTCACAAACTAGTTTAGGGTTTTAGAGCCTTGAATTAGGTGTGAAGAGGAAACTCTTCAAGGCCACTTTAAAACAAGCATCGAAGTCTGAGTTATGGATTGTTTTAATTATAGTGTTGTAAGAGTTGTTTAGGACCCCCCTCTAACACATGGGATAAACACGAGGTCGCGTGAGGAAAGGCAGAGGAGATAACCCCTCCAAAGCTGGACTGAACGTAGTGGGGATTGTATATTGAGGATGTTTCTCAGGAACAATACCATTCTCATTTTCCTACAAATCTTCATGGACCTAGAATATGTTTGAGATACTCATTTTTCTTCTGGACCACTTTATTTCGATACACTTGAAGGGCTTCATAATTTTTATCCTACTCATTACAATTTGCCCGACTGTCGACTGTACTCGCTTGGTGACTGACTGTGAGTTGGCAACCTAGTTTCCCATATTTTACAAACTTACACAGGTGACTGCGGGGGTATACTACAGTACCTAGGGTGGACGTCGGATCTTTTTTCACAAAGTATACCCAGAGGGTGCTTCTGTGTTTGAGTTTCACTTGCACCGGTTAGTTTCTCTAGTGTCGATTGGCATAACCATCCTTCCCACTAGTTATTCAACTGCTTGATTTATCTTTAGGAAACTTTTTGTTGTGTGATTTAAGTTCTATGCTATTCAAGCCTCACTATGTCATTTCATCATTTCACAAAGTGGAATATCAACAACTCCATCGGTCGTGAAGGATTCAGGGCCTATCATCAATTACTTTAGAGCCACCTATGCCATCGTTGAGGTGAAGACTTGATCAAGAGGGGTCGTTCGAAGAGTTTGGGCCATAGGAAACTGTGCCTGAGCCTACTCTGAGAGGAGACTTTTTGACTCCATAGGAACCTACCATTTATGAACTAGAGGAACAGGGTCTCAAGCTATCCAATCCTTCGATTACTGACTTGTCGACGTCAATTTTGATTCAGATTGTCCCTCTTGAGGTGACATATTCTGAGCACTATCTAGTTCTATGAGAGGAAATGGAAGTGAATGTTTCTACTTCATCTGGGATTCCTCATACTCCCATTATAGATACTATTGCATGGGGAATCCTACCTCCTCTCCCACCTTCGTCAATCAAGAACACGGTTGACTTGACTCCCTCAATTTCGGGCAGCATTCTGATACCTTTATCGTCTTTGAACATTGTTTTGTTTACTTTGAGTGTGACAAGAGCTCCCTTCTCATATGGAATACCTGACTTTGATACAAACTCAGTTCTTACTTATTCTACCTTACAGACCATGGGTCTGGGGGAAGGGAGCTCAAATGATCCTGTGCAAGGGTCAACCGTGGGAACTACTGTCCCTTTTAATGTTATCCCTTATGGTGGGGGTCATATACCTATTATGTCCCCTTCGCTTGGTGGTGCTTTTCAGTAGCCAATTGGGCTAAATGCTAATTACATCTTGTTTGGTGGAGGAATTTTAGGACCTTCGTATTATAAGAAGTCGGTGGGATCTATGTTGTTCTCTTTGTTTGGTGCGTTTGGGAATAATGATTTTTCTTTTTCCACTTTCTCAACTGGGGGAAACCCCATCTTTGGTCAACAAAACTCTATGCAAGGTACAATTCCTTCATAGGGAGTGATGAATGGATTTTTCCCCACACATGGGTCCTTGGAATCCTTGGTAGGAATCAGTTCCCTTGCAAGGGATGTTGATCATGGGTAACCCCATCCATACTCAATGGAACCCTGGGAAAGGATCTATACCCATGCCCATCAGATCAGTTGGGGGAATTCCCTTCCAAGGTCCTTGGAATATAATGCAGAGAGTAATCCCCGCATAGGCTATGTCGTCCAATTTAGGGAATCAGCCGATGACACCCCAACAGATGCATTTTCCCTATGTTGGTCAAGCCCATAGTTTCTACCAGAACCCTGGCTAGCAGTCAAACTTTTTCTGACAACCTAGTGCCAGTCAAAATCCAGGGCCCTTGTTTCTTGTAAATAGTTCACAACTGAAAATACCATTTCTACCAACCGTACATCTGCCAGACTTGTCGATATTACTGAATGACCCAATTTTTCGATGGGGGCTAGCCTGACCAACTGGGGTCTATAGACCAGGAGCCAATACTATAAGGTGGGGTGCGTGGAGAGTTTAAGGCTTGGATGCATGGAGGCATGTGACCTAGCAACGAAAGTTTATGGTCTAGTACACCAGCACTTAGCCCAGGGCCATATGGAATCCCCCCATATGACCAGGAGACAACACAAAGGGGCTAGTGCACCCACTGTTTTCCAAATGTGGGTTTAAACTATATTATATGTATTTTTATGATTTTTTATGTTGTTTTTGGAGGATTTTACCCATTTTGGGGGGATCTAGAGCCCGATTTGAGGCCAGATCTTAGGAGGAAGTTGTGAGGAGAACCCCAACTAAAGATATATATAAATAAAATGTTTTTGATAGTCCAATAGGTTCATATTAGTAGAATTATTATGAGTTTGTGAAGCTTGAAGCCATTTTTATGAAGGGAATCCATTGAGGTAGCAAACTTTGGAGGCCAATTCTGGGAGCCATGCTCAACCTTTTTTAGTGCCGTCAGTTGAGTTGGATTCTTGAGGTAGATAAGAACACATCCAAACCACTTTGTAATCCATTTGATACATTCTTGATGTACTTTTGAAGAATTGAAGAGAAATAAGAAATCCTCCCCCACTAAGACAAAGGCCCAAAGACGTAGGCAATCTTGTCGAACTCCATTAACAAACTTGTTGTTATGATTTGATGTTATTTATGCTTACTTTTTGATCTACATTCTTTATGATGGCTACAATATTATTTCATTAACTTCTTTTTCTTCTCTTAATTTCATAAATGGTAATTGAACACATGCTTAAAACTCAACCAAGCCTTTAAAGATCATTTTCAGATACGTGGTATCAGAGCAGGTTGATAGTTGGTTGTTTGAGTTTGCATTATTACCAGGGAAAAGATGATTCGTGGTGAAGGCGAGCTTGTAGAAGGAGATCTAGAGATTAGATCAATAAATAGGAATTCTCAAAGTGAGAAGATGGCATCGGAAGAAGGAATGTCTTAGAATGAGATAGAGTTGCAAAAGACTTTATTTTCCATGTATGAGATGGTAAAGGTATTATATGAGGATTACTTTGAACAGAAGATGCACTTCCAAGGGGAATCTTCAAAAAATGACAAAAGTGAAGAAGAGAGGATCCTCCTAAACTTCCTCCTTTACCTCCTTCACCTCCATCATCTTCTTCTTATTCAAGTACAAGTGCAACTTCTACCACAAGAAAACATTCCCATAAACATAAGCAAGATATGCCATTACTTAAGCTTGATGTGAAATTTGAATTTCCCGTGTATGATGGTGAAGTCAATGCTGAGAGGCTTGATAACTGGGTCAGACAGATGGAAGTGTATTGTAGTGTGCAACAAATCAAAGATGAGGCAACCCAAATCAAGTTGGCATCACTTTGTCTTGCAGGAACAACACTCATATGGTGGAAGAGTAAGTTGAAACATGGTATGTAGCAAGTTGGTAATGAATTTCCATCATGGCAAGATTTTGCTTTTGCACTTAGAAATAAATTTTATCCTTTGGGTTATAAGGAAAATGATTTAATTGAATGGAAAAGTCTTAAACTAAGAAAAGGAAAAACGGTGCAAGAATACACGGATGAATTTCGTAAGATGGAATTAATGATAAATATTCCATTACATACACAAGAAACTCTTATGAAGTATATAGGAGGTTTACCTGCACATATTCATAATATTGTATTTATGTTTGGACCTACTAATATTGATGAGGTTTCTATTCAAGAAACATACATTGAATCAGGGAAAATAGGAGTTGGTGTATCATGGAAATCATCTTCAAGGAAAGAAGACAAAAGAAAGGGGAATGGAAAGAAAGAAAATTCAGCGACAAGGAAGGAAGATAATCTCTCTTGCAAGAATTGTAAGAAAGAAGGGCACGATGATGAGCATTGTTGGAAATTGCTCCCAGAGAAGAAACTGAAATGGTTCAAAGAAAGGAAAGGGAGGCTAATAGTTGCAACAACAACACGACAAACAAACTTGGGGATGATTCAGGTGATGAGACTAAAATCATAGCAGTTGGTTTGACAAGTAAAATTGGTGATGGATATGATTCTAGAAGTAAATTGTTTCATATAAGTGTGATAATGAAACATACTAAGATCGATATATTGATAGATAGTGGATGTCAATCTAACTTGATTTCAGAGGAAGTGATTAAACAATTGGGATTGACAACTAAGCTACATCATAAACCTTACTCACTTAAATGGATAAGAAACAATCATAAATTGCACATAACAAAGGAATACACTTTAAAGTTGGAAATTTCATCAAAGTTTGTGGATGAGGTAATGTGTGATGTAGTGCCACTAAATGAAAGTGGAATGGTCTTAGGAATCCCTTATTTTTATGATCGCAAATCTATCTTCTACAAGGAACAGAACCAATAACACTTAACTAAAGAAGGCAATGAATATGTTGTACATTCTCATCACATAAAAGCAAATCAATCTCTTCAAACAATGGAACAATTAAGGAAGGCAACTTATGCAAGAAACACACCTATAATTGTGCCAAGTAAAGCAATTAATCTTAAGCATGAAAATGAGATGGTTGTAGAATGGAAATTCAATCATACTTTGCTTCAAGATAAGATAATGTCATGCATGCACATCAAACGTATTAGTTCATTTGAAGTCATATTTCTGATGTTATTGTTCCTAATGTTTTCAACATGGATGGTAGTGTCTTTATTAAGATGTGAATGAGTTCAAGTGGCTAACAATATGCTCAGAGTTGTCATGGATTTTTTGCAAATGATTGTGATGCAACAGGTGTACAGGACAAAGTTCAAAGACGAAGGAAAAGTGGGGTGGCCTATCATGCACTTGATGACTGGTTAATACCCTTTTGGAGGACCAAAAGGTCTTAGTGGGGAGTCATGATCCAAAATGGATCCAGGAAGGCCTAAAAGTAAAATTTCTTCGAATCAAACTTAACCAATGACATTGCATTGGGCTCATTGTGTCGATTTCATCCATATAATGTTTTCCAAAAATGGACATTGTATGTGGAAGCTATCGTGTTCTGATCGATTTCCCAAACAGGAAAAAACATTAACTGGTCAAAGTCAACAGGTCCTATTGTTGACATTAGTAGTAGGTTAGCATGACATCATGATGACATCATCAAGGACATGTGGCAACATGAGGAGGTGACATGTGTCACTTTTTTTGTCATTTTCAAGGGCTAATGTGGACCAATAAAAAATTGACATGTGGCACTATACGGATGTGACACGTGGTTGTACAGAATACTGACATGCCCAATGATAGGCCGACATGTGGCAATACAAATGACAGGTGGCAGTATGGATGATGATGTGGCAGAGTGATGTGGTTGTACAGATGCTAACATGGAAGCTGATTGGATAGGTGACTTGTAAGTATGGATGTTGATGTGGCAGGATCAGGGTACGACACGTGGATGTACAATAGTGATTTGGCAGGATAAAAGGACGATGATGTGGTGTTGACTATGCGCTAATTATGTCAGTGACTACACTATATGGTCTAGTCACAGGGTGACACGTGGCCTAATTAGAGGGTGCCACATGGCACCCTAGATTTAGCTAATGTTTCCTAGACAAAAAAAAATTTGTCTGTGCACCAACTAATCGTCCTACACGCATTCCTTGTATTCCATATGGCATATTATATTTAAAATTTGCATTTGGCAGGATTTTTGGGATAAGACTTGATCGATGGGGCTAGCGTGACCGATTGGGGGCTATAAACCAATAGCCAAGACTGGAAGGTGGGGCATGTGGAGAGTTTAAGGCTCAGACGCATGGAGCCATGTGACCTAGCATGAGAATTTTAGGGGACAACTCACCAACACTTAGCTCAAGGCCATATGGCAGTGCCCCATACGACTAGGATACAATGAGGGGCTAGCATGCCCAAGTTTTTCAAAATGTGGGTTTAATCTATATTATATCATTTTGTATGATTTTTTATGCTAATTTTGGAGGATTTTGTGCATTTTTGGGGGATCTGGAGCTCAATTTGAGGCCAGATCTTGGGAGGAAATTGGGAGGAGAACCCCAAATCAAGATCTATATAAATCAAAGGTTTTTAACAGTCCAAGAGGTTCATATTAGCAGAATGATGATGATTTTATGAATCTTGAAGCCATTTTTATGCAGGGAAGCCATTGAGGAAGAGAACTTTGGAGGTCGATTCTGGGAGCTAAGCTCAACCTAGTGTTGTCAGTTGTGTTGGATTCTTGAGGTCAAGTAGAATAGAGCCAGATCAGTTTGTAATCCTTTTGATGCATTTTCGATGTACATTTGAAGCATTGAAGAGAAATAATAAAGCATCCCCCACTCAAACAATGTCCTGAAGACATAGGGAATCTTTTCAAACTCCATTAACAACCTTGTTGTTATTTATGCTTACTTTCTGATATGCATTCTTTATGATGGTTGCAATATCCTTTCATTAAGTTCTTCATCTTCTCTTAATTTCATAAATGGTAATTGAACACATGATTAAAACTCAACCAAGTCTTTAAAGATCATTTTCAGATCAGAAATGGAGTCATTTTCATGATCATTTGAGAAGATCAATTTTTTATCATTTTGGATCCTCTTAGATCAAGTCAACTCCTACAAACTTGCACCCCCAATAGGTGATCCAGATTTTATGAGGAGAACGAAATGAGCACAGATTATTATTATTATTAACACAGAGACACAATGAAAAATAACAGAGATACAGTAAAACTAGTTTCTATTCAATAAAGAAATATGTTGAAACTGTAAAATGTACACTGAAAATAAGCTTGCTAGAATGGCGACGACTTATCTCTGAGTAGAGATGTGATGGTTGCACTCATTTGCAAGAATATGAGTAAAATGATGCTATGAAATCCTTTTTACAATAAACATGAATGAAAAAACCCTAGACATCCAAACAACTAATGCTAGGAGATGAAGTGTCAAGAGTCATGTGGACCCCGTTGGGGTAAGTCGGTACATCAACTTCTGGGGGTCATAACTTTTGCATACAATCTTCGTTTTAGGAACATGATAGCCCATTGGAAAGGTATATCCGAGAAATAAACATTATACTATACAAATCTAAATTATTCTACATTTTTATTATAGAGATCCCTAAAAACGTAGTTTAGGGCCTCAAAACGGCCTCGGAAGCTCAGGACCCGAAAACTAGGAAAAAACTGCCAAACTGAAAAATTGTCAAGATGATCCAATTGGAATAGGTGGGTGGCCACAAATATCCACCTAGATAAATCCTACCCCCTTAGGAAGAAATGGTATCCATTGCATTGTTTTTCCCCATCAGATGAGGAAATTTCTGCCTAATTTGGCTCCGAGTGAGCCACTTGCCTAAGTGTCAGAGCTACCCTGCTTTGATAACCTGATAAAGTTGGATCCTTTGTTGGTGATTTCCCTTGACCTATGTGTCCATGATATCATCAGTGGATTCTTATTCTAGGAAGTTAGGATTGAGCTCTATTGGTGTCAATGGTTTTTCTATCTCTAAGGTGTCCAATAATGGTGGAAAATATGGTCGAAGAATATCCACATTGAACACTAGGTGCAAGCCAAGGAAGGGGGGAATGTTGAGCTCAAAATAATTGTCTCCCAAAATATTGGTGATGGTTTAATGTCCATAGTGGTGTGGACAAAGCTTTCGATGGGGACCTGTAACGCATTCTTTCTACAAGTTCAACCATACTTTGTCTCCCACCTTAAACTTGTGTGGCACACGATGTTGATCATGGTGTTGCTTATACTTGGAATTGGAATTATGTAAAAAATCTTGATCCAGTTGGTGAATGTGTTGGATCTGCTCAATGAACCGGTTGGATTTGTTAGCTTCATTTTGAGCATGGAATGAATCTAGCTAGGTGGACGCAAGGGGTAGTGAAACATCCATGGGACCCAATGGTTCAAATCCCAACCCCACCTGAAAGGAGTTGTGGTTGGTTCAGCTATGTATGGATTTGTTATAGTGTGCTAAACATAGGGAATACTCTCATACCATGTGCGAGGTTTCTTGGAATTGTACATGTGTAGGATATGCACAATCATCTGATTGACGACCTCGGTGTTTTCATCCTTCTAAGGGTGGAAGGAAGTGGAATTGGTGATCTTGGTGTCTAATAGTGACCATAGGATCGACCATGATGTGTTGAGGAACTGTTTGTCCCGATCTAAGATAATGGTTTATAGTATCCAAAAATGTACCCACACTCATTCAAATAAGATATTGGAAGTTTCCTCCATTGTGATTCTCTTCTTGGAGGCATCCAGAATCACCATCTTGGAAAAGTGATCAACAACCACAAAACACAGTCATTTCCCTGCTTGTTGGATGGAAGGCCAGACATGTATTCCATTGAGATGGATTTCCAAGTCTTGTCAGGAGTAGGTAGAGGGGTGTATAGTCCTTGTTTCTTAATGGTCAGTTTGGAAATAGCGCAAGCAATGCATGAACTAATATACTTGTTGACATCCTATTGAAGCTTCGACCAGTATAAATGTTGTTGCAGCACTACCACTATATTTTGTACACCGAAGTGTCCTACCACCTGACTGTAGTGAGATTCCCAAATCATCTTTTCTCACTCGCTTGATGGAACACAGAGATGGTCCAGATGGCATAGCATCCCATCCTGAAGATGGAAATTAGTGACAGTTGTGTTTTCACCCAACATATGGTCAGTGGTGGTGAATTTTGAATCTTTCTCATAGATTTGGGGCCATCTGGAGGTCTCATGGCCGCAAGAGTCTAGTTTTTTGGTGAGTGTAGTGACTAAAGGATGGCTGAGGAAATCATCAAAGTGATTAGTACTTCTTGTCTTATACTTGATGTTGAGGTGGAATTGCTGCAAGTATGTGGACCACTTCTGATGGTGGTCATTCTACAAGTTTCCTTATGTCTGCATGAACTGCAACAACTTATGATTAGTGTGGATGATTTTCTCCTTCCCGAGAATGTAATGCCTCCACTAGTGGGAGGCTTTCACAATGGAGTACATTTCTTTGTCATAATTAGGGTAATTACGAATGACATCTAATATTTTCTCACTATGATAGGACATGTTGAGTGAGAACTGCACCCACATCATAGTCTGAAGCATCTTTCTCAATTTCAAAGGGCTATTGTAGGTTGAGTAATGAAAGCACTAGGGTTGAGCACAAGCACTTCTTCAAATCATCAAACAATTGTTTTTGGGACATGACACACACAAAATTTTCCTTACCACCACCTCTGGTTACTTGGCTGAGGGTCCATGCAATATGGGGGAATCCCAACACAAACCTATGATAAAAATTGGCAAGGCCTAAGAATCTCTAAATCTCAGTGAGCATGGTTTGGGTTGGCCAATCAAGAATGACCTGGATCTTGGATGGATCCACATACACACCATGGTTATCAAAAATGTATCCTAGGCACTAGAACTTTTCTATGTTGAAGGAGAAATTTTCCAAGTTGTAAAATATATTATGTTGTCGCAGAGTGTGCAGAACCTGTTGAATATGTTGCAAGTGTTATGCCCAATTCTTGTTGTATATGAGGATGTCATCCAGATACACCACTACAAAAGAATTGGTGAAAGGCCATAAGATACCATCCATCATCCTCATGAAAATTTTTGGTGCGTTTGTCAAACCAAAGGGCATGACCAGGCATTCAAAAAGACCTTATTTTGACTTGAAGGAAATCTTCCATACATATGTCTTCTCTATTGAGATCTGATGGTATCCATACTTCATATCAATCTTACTGAATTATTTGGCCCCCCTTGATTTTATCTAGGAGATCATCGATTCGGGGAATAGGGTAACGGTTCCTGACTGTGATTTTATTTAGGGCCTAGTAATCAATGCAGAGTCGCCAAGTCTCATATTTATTATGCACAAGCATGATTTGGCTTCCACAAGGTGATGAGTTGGGTTAGATGTGCCCCTTGTGGAGCCATTCTTAGATTTGACACTTGATCTCCTCATTTTCTAATAGAGAGAGGTGATAGACTAGCCATTAGGTAGTGGTTCTCTAGGGGCAATATTGATGGAATGCTTGACCTAACAGTGCAGAGGTACCCCAATAGCTAAGGAGAAGATGTATTTTTATTCTTCCACGACCTTATCCACTTTCTTCTTCTACATGGAGAGGTAGGTCATGGATGTAGCTGCAATATTTTGCTCACTCTAAGAGAGAATCATGAAGAATACAAACTTACCATTCTCAGAGATGACCTTCCTACATTGCTTGGAAAAGATCAAGGAAATGGAACTAGGTGGGACTACCTCGGGTATCCTGTACAATTGCATGTCCAAAGTAATAATAAAAAAATGAGGCCTAGACTCATATACAACATGATGTTTCCATAAATAAGGTTGGTCCAAAAGAACATCACAAAATTCAAGGGTAGAAACATCACACAATACCTCATATTTGAATGGTTTGATGTCATAGGACAAGAGGCACTATTAGATGACGTGAAGATCACTTCCTTGGTGGAGCCATTCGATGGTGTAGGGTTGCGGGTGTAGCATTGTCGGTAGGGCCATATTCTTGATTACCTCCCCTGAAATAAGGTTCTTATGGATACCTCTATCAATGATGAAGTGTAGTAAGGTTCCTTTCACACACACCTATGAATGAAATAGGCGCTCACCTTCCTTTGGCTCATCAGGTTCACCAAGTTGGATGTTGGTGGTAGAAATAGTGGCACTAGGTTCTACTTTAGTGATATATCTCCCCTTTTCTAGTTCTGAATCATATTTGGAACCCACATCTAATTTAGAGGCTTTCACCTCAGCCACCAAGGATTTCTTTGAGCAAAAATCAGCAGTGTTATGTCAGGGGCTCTTATGGAAGTCTCACCACTTCTCGATATCTTTATTCATCTTTCCATTGTCCTTCTTTTTTTTAGTCTTAGATTGGTTGTCCTAAGGTTGTCCATATTTTATCTACCCTTTGTTCTATCGATTGGGGATGCTCTTTCCCTGCTTCTATTGTGATGTGTTTTAATACCCAAACTACCTCATTTTTTGTTTAAGCTTCTTCTCGATTTTAACAACATATCGATAGGTCATTCCCAAGGACGAGATGTCCAGAAATTTCATTTCTACCTAGATGTATCTATGAAAACCACCGTGGTACTTGAGCACTAAATGTCAACTAGAATATTTGATACTCAACTTGGTGCGCAAGGTATATAAGATATTTGTGAACTTTGGTATTGCTTGGTCCCTTTCCTACTGCAGTTTGGTCCATTTTGTATACAGGTCATCATAAATTCCAATAGGCTAGTATTGTTCCTTAATAGAATCCTTGAAGGACTCCTAGGTGAGTGCAACATTAAATAATGAGGGTTCCTATATTTCCTTTTTCTCATAGAAATTATCCCACCAATATTTGACATGGGGGATGGCTTTGAGGAGCACAAAAGTAATATTTTCTCTATTCGAAAAGTTATGGATAGAAAAATACCCTTCTAGAAGATTTAACCATTTGTCTACAACATTTGCATCTATCTAAACTTAAAATATAGGTATATCAAATTTGATATATACCTTGAAGGGGGTGATTCCTCTTCTTGAGGAAGATTTGTCGCCTATTGGTAGTCATCAAAGGATTTGCGCAAAATTATCCATCATCTCATTCCTATGTTGTGTGAGGGATTCCTCGAGAAACAATTTGAAAGGATATATTGTCTCATCGTATTTTTTTTCTCCTTCCATGGAAGGTCACTTGGG